>JASANA010007374.1:0-14737 GCA_030248095.1 Ptycholaimellus sp. GST1_10 | reverse complement strand
CAAGGCTAATGCCAAAAAAATGATCGACGTAATTGTTGTTTATTTTGCAATGCGAGAAAAATGTAATTGGAAATCATCGAAGTAAAAATCGATCTTTCAAAAATGTATCAACAGCGTGAATGAATTGAGTTGAATTAATGCTTAAATTGGAAGACTTAAAATTATAACAAGGTGTTCTCGGCTGGCGCCAAGATGCGCGGCCTCATTTCCAAGCCAAACACTTAAGCTACACGAACGAGCATTGCCAATTGCAAATTCATTTCTTCCAAGTTTTACTTGTGATATATGACCAGTCATTTATGAATTTTCGTACATTGAAACATCAAAAATTGAGTTTTGGGCAAAAATCGAAAAATTACGTGAAGCCCAAAAAATGGACTGGAGATACCACTTAGGCGCACTTTCATGCAAAAAATCAGCCAATTTCGTTGAAAAACCAGTGATTTATGAATTTTCGTACTTTGAAACATCAAAAAATTGAGTTTTGGGCAAAAATCGAAAAATTACGTCAAGCCCAAATAATGGCATGGAGATACCTCCCAGGCGGACTTTCATGCAAAAAATCAGCCATTTTCATTGAAAAACCAGTGATTTATGAATTTTCGTATTTTGAAACATCAAAAAATTGAGTTTTGGCCGAAAATCAAAAAATTACGTCAATCCCAAAAAATGGCCTGGAGATACCACCCAAGCGGACTTTCATGCAAAAAATCAGCCAATTTCGTTGAAAAACCGCGGAGTACGGGCCCCGGAAAGACACATATATTGTGCTGGCGCGAACGGAGCTTTAGCGGAGTGTCAGCGCCCAGCCCCTCTTTTCGACCTAGGTGTACGTTTTCGGGGTTATTGCTAGATCTTAATTTTGATAAGGCTCTAGCTCATGACAGGAAGCTTCAATCGTTCTAATTCCTGTTGCATTGGAAAGAGCATCTGCAAATTGTCCAAAACTCGCGAGGAATCGTCAGAAAACGGCAGAATTCTAGAGAAAATCGCTGAAAACCATTTGTCCGAACTCCTTCTCCTTCTCCTTCTCCTCCTCCGCATCTATTCAATGGACGATAGTAGGTATTCAATTGGCCAACAGTAACGGGTCAGGAAAGACATAAGTGTATTTAATTAATATAGTCCAATTGAATAAACAAAGCATGCGGCTGTATGGTCAAGTGGTTTGTTCGCCTGGTCTGGATCTGTGAAGGCTGGGTTCGAATCCTCCTCATTGCAAATATTTTTTGTTGTATGTATAAAAAGTGGGAGAAATATCTGGTACCATCGGCAAGCCTAAATTGATTCTCTTTTCTCCCAAAAATTCGATTACCCCGAGTTCAAAGTCAAAGAAATACATCTACTACTAGTGGAATCTGCTGAGCCACCTGCATTTTGTTTTTGCGCGCAATGGAAAGAGCCTCTGAACTGCGCGCTAAAACAAAATGCAAATGTCCAGAAGAAGAAGCTGATTCCACTAGTAGTAGATGTATTTCTTTGACTTTGAACTCGGGGTAATCGAATTTTTGGGAGAAAAGAGAATCAATTTAGGCTTGCCGATGGTACCAGATTATATATATGCGGACAGACGGACACAAAAATGGGGTAACTGCTTAAGCTGGCCTTGGCCGCCCGCCGCTTCGGGCAGGGCGCCAGAGCTCCTCCGGCCTCCGGGCACGGGTACTACTGCCCCTACGCTTCGCCTAGCATGCTTCGCATGCTAGGCTACGCTCCGGGGCCTACGCACCCATGCCCTCCGGCCTCCGGAGCTCTGACTGCCCTGCCCTCCGCGGCAGGCGGCCGTCGGCCGCGCAAAAAATAATCGACGTATTGTTGTTTTGAGCAAGAAAAATGTAATGGAAAATCGAAGTAAAAATCGATTTCAAAAAGAAACAGCGTGTGTTGAGTTGATTATGCTCAAATTGGAAGACTTAAAATTATAAAAAGTATTCATTTCTAGCAACTAAGCATTATAATGGAGGAATAATTTGGCTGTGTGCAACTGCAAAATACGATTGCTTACCCCAGTGTGCCACTTTTCTTAGCTGTTTTTTAAGACAAAGTGGGGTGATTAATTATGGCCAGTAAATGCCAAATTTTATTAAAGAAAAATAGATTCAGTAAAGCCCAAATTTCCACCTGGGTTCATGTTTGGAGTTTCTGTGAGCTCATTTATAGTTTTTTGCTCAAATCGCGTAAAGTTAACTAAACATAAAAGAATGCAGTATAAAGGGTTATATATTCGATATTGGGGCGTTTTTAAATTCAAGCCCGATCTTAAATTTAAATTTGTAAATTTCAATCTTACCATAAAACATTCATAATCAAAGAAGGTTTGGAGGGGCAGGGGTGGAGGGGCCTGGTAGAGCTTAGACAGGGAAAACAGCAGCTTTGGGCTGGCGAGTAGGATAAGAGGTAGTGGATGCAGAGCGAGGGATGGCGGCCGTCACTGAGCGAAGGCTTCGCGTCCCTGCTCCCCCCGAACGCGACGCCGCCGAGCTTCGCCGACTCCCCAAGCCTCCGAACAGCGACGACCTCAATCCGATCACCTTCTTTCACCGTCTCCTTAGGTGGAGGTGTAAACCGGGAGGCTGAGGAGGAGGTGGAGGAGCGTGCGTTGATGCTGGGCATGAGTTCCGCGAAGAACTCGTCCAGCAGGGCGTCTTCGTAGGCCGGCGGCGGGGAGCTCCCGGTGCAGAAGAGCGTGTCCAAATCCCCCTCATAGATCGGCGGGGGCCCGCCTAAGCCCGCCCTTCTGGTGAGTGAATGAAGACGGGAGGCTGGAGTGAGAGTAACTGGAGGAGGAAGGGTGTGTGGGTGCATGGTGGGTGGCGGCATCTCCGCTGCGAGTGTTGCCGCAGGAGCGGGCGGAGGTCAGCAGGGCCTCGTGAGAGCGTTTCCGTAGATCCCGTGCCTCTGGAGCCGAACTGAGGCGGTGAAGAGAAAGGAAGGATGGAATGGAAGAAGAAGGAAGGATGTAAGATGGGAACTTTGCAGAGTGCGAAGATTCTTCTCCCTGAGTCGTGCAGTAAGTCGCTGAACGATGCGCCGCGTTCGTCGCATGTCCGAAATCCGGTCCAGCTCCCACTGCTTGCACTTCTGTCAATGGATTGGCCTTTTTTGGAGCAAGATTGGATTGGAAGGTTGGACGGAGGATATAGAGCATGTGTCTTGGTTGAACAGTTAAGAGTAGACTAGGAGTAACCTTGATGCCAAAGAGCATGGATGCGACAAGGACGATGCAGGCGATGATGGTGGGCAGTACAATGGTTGTGGCCACATCGCTGTTGTCCAGGCCCTCGATCTCTCCTGCAGAGCCCTCATAGGAGGAACCTTGATGCCAAAGAGCATGGATGCGACAAGGACGATGCAGGCGATGATGGTGGGCAGTACAATGGTTGTGGCCACATCGCTGTTGTCCAGGCCCTCGATCTCTCCTGCAGAGCCCTCATAGGAGGAACCTTGATGCCAAAGAGCATGGATGCGACAAGGACGATGCAGGCGATGATGGTGGGCAGTACAATGGTTGTGGCCACATCGCTGTTGTCCAGGCCCTCGATCTCTCCTGCAGAGCCCTCATAGGAGGAACCTTGATGCCAAAGAGCATGGATGCGACAAGGACGATGCAGGCGATGATGGTGGGCAGTACAATGGTTGTGGCCACATCGCTGTTGTCCAGGCCCTCGATCTCTCCTGCAGAGCCCTCATAGGAGGAACCTTGATGCCAAAGAGCATGGATGCGACAAGGACGATGCAGGCGATGATGGTGGGCAGTACAATGGTTGTGGCCACATCGCTGTTGTCCAGGCCCTCGATCTCTCCTGCAGAGCCCTCATAGGAGGAACCTTGATGCCAAAGAGCATGGATGCGACAAGGACGATGCAGGCGATGATGGTGGGCAGTACAATGGTTGTGGCCACATCGCTGTTGTCCAGGCCCTCGATCTCTCCTGCAGAGCCCTCATAGGAGGAACCTTGATGCCAAAGAGCATGGATGCGACAAGGACGATGCAGGCGATGATGGTGGGCAGTACAATGGTTGTGGCCACATCGCTGTTGTCCAGGCCCTCGATCTCTCCTGCAGAGCCCTCATAGGAGGAACCTTGATGCCAAAGAGCATGGATGCGACAAGGACGATGCAGGCGATGATGGTGGGCAGTACAATGGTTGTGGCCACATCGCTGTTGTCCAGGCCCTCGATCTCTCCTGCAGAGCCCTCATAGGAGGAACCTTGATGCCAAAGAGCATGGATGCGACAAGGACGATGCAGGCGATGATGGTGGGCAGTACAATGGTTGTGGCCACATCGCTGTTGTCCAGGCCCTCGATCTCTCCTGCAGAGCCCTCATAGGAGGAACCTTGATGCCAAAGAGCATGGATGCGACAAGGACGATGCAGGCGATGATGGTGGGCAGTACAATGGTTGTGGCCACATCGCTGTTGTCCAGGCCCTCGATCTCTCCTGCAGAGCCCTCATAGGAGGAACCTTGATGCCAAAGAGCATGGATGCGACAAGGACGATGCAGGCGATGATGGTGGGCAGTACAATGGTTGTGGCCACATCGCTGTTGTCCAGGCCCTCGATCTCTCCTGCAGAGCCCTCATAGGAGGAACCTTGATGCCAAAGAGCATGGATGCGACAAGGACGATGCAGGCGATGATGGTGGGCAGTACAATGGTTGTGGCCACATCGCTGTTGTCCAGGCCCTCGATCTCTCCTGCAGAGCCCTCATAGGAGGAACCTTGATGCCAAAGAGCATGGATGCGACAAGGACGATGCAGGCGATGATGGTGGGCAGTACAATGGTTGTGGCCACATCGCTGTTGTCCAGGCCCTCGATCTCTCCTGCAGAGCCCTCATAGGAGGAACCTTGATGCCAAAGAGCATGGATGCGACAAGGACGATGCAGGCGATGATGGTGGGCAGTACAATGGTTGTGGCCACATCGCTGTTGTCCAGGCCCTCGATCTCTCCTGCAGAGCCCTCATAGGAGGAACCTTGATGCCAAAGAGCATGGATGCGACAAGGACGATGCAGGCGATGATGGTGGGCAGTACAATGGTTGTGGCCACATCGCTGTTGTCCAGGCCCTCGATCTCTCCTGCAGAGCCCTCATAGGAGGAACCTTGATGCCAAAGAGCATGGATGCGACAAGGACGATGCAGGCGATGATGGTGGGCAGTACAATGGTTGTGGCCACATCGCTGTTGTCCAGGCCCTCGATCTCTCCTGCAGAGCCCTCATAGGAGGAACCTTGATGCCAAAGAGCATGGATGCGACAAGGACGATGCAGGCGATGATGGTGGGCAGTACAATGGTTGTGGCCACATCGCTGTTGTCCAGGCCCTCGATCTCTCCTGCAGAGCCCTCATAGGAGGAACCTTGATGCCAAAGAGCATGGATGCGACAAGGACGATGCAGGCGATGATGGTGGGCAGTACAATGGTTGTGGCCACATCGCTGTTGTCCAGGCCCTCGATCTCTCCTGCAGAGCCCTCATAGGAGGAACCTTGATGCCAAAGAGCATGGATGCGACAAGGACGATGCAGGCGATGATGGTGGGCAGTACAATGGTTGTGGCCACATCGCTGTTGTCCAGGCCCTCGATCTCTCCTGCAGAGCCCTCATAGGAGGAACCTTGATGCCAAAGAGCATGGATGCGACAAGGACGATGCAGGCGATGATGGTGGGCAGTACAATGGTTGTGGCCACATCGCTGTTGTCCAGGCCCTCGATCTCTCCTGCAGAGCCCTCATAGGAGGAACCTTGATGCCAAAGAGCATGGATGCGACAAGGACGATGCAGGCGATGATGGTGGGCAGTACAATGGTTGTGGCCACATCGCTGTTGTCCAGGCCCTCGATCTCTCCTGCAGAGCCCTCATAGGAGGAACCTTGATGCCAAAGAGCATGGATGCGACAAGGACGATGCAGGCGATGATGGTGGGCAGTACAATGGTTGTGGCCACATCGCTGTTGTCCAGGCCCTCGATCTCTCCTGCAGAGCCCTCATAGGAGGAACCTTGATGCCAAAGAGCATGGATGCGACAAGGACGATGCAGGCGATGATGGTGGGCAGTACAATGGTTGTGGCCACATCGCTGTTGTCCAGGCCCTCGATCTCTCCTGCAGAGCCCTCATAGGAGGAACCTTGATGCCAAAGAGCATGGATGCGACAAGGACGATGCAGGCGATGATGGTGGGCAGTACAATGGTTGTGGCCACATCGCTGTTGTCCAGGCCCTCGATCTCTCCTGCAGAGCCCTCATAGGAGGAACCTTGATGCCAAAGAGCATGGATGCGACAAGGACGATGCAGGCGATGATGGTGGGCAGTACAATGGTTGTGGCCACATCGCTGTTGTCCAGGCCCTCGATCTCTCCTGCAGAGCCCTCATAGGAGGAACCTTGATGCCAAAGAGCATGGATGCGACAAGGACGATGCAGGCGATGATGGTGGGCAGTACAATGGTTGTGGCCACATCGCTGTTGTCCAGGCCCTCGATCTCTCCTGCAGAGCCCTCATAGGAGGAACCTTGATGCCAAAGAGCATGGATGCGACAAGGACGATGCAGGCGATGATGGTGGGCAGTACAATGGTTGTGGCCACATCGCTGTTGTCCAGGCCCTCGATCTCTCCTGCAGAGCCCTCATAGGAGGAACCTTGATGCCAAAGAGCATGGATGCGACAAGGACGATGCAGGCGATGATGGTGGGCAGTACAATGGTTGTGGCCACATCGCTGTTGTCCAGGCCCTCGATCTCTCCTGCAGAGCCCTCATAGGAGGAACCTTGATGCCAAAGAGCATGGATGCGACAAGGACGATGCAGGCGATGATGGTGGGCAGTACAATGGTTGTGGCCACATCGCTGTTGTCCAGGCCCTCGATCTCTCCTGCAGAGCCCTCATAGGAGGAACCTTGATGCCAAAGAGCATGGATGCGACAAGGACGATGCAGGCGATGATGGTGGGCAGTACAATGGTTGTGGCCACATCGCTGTTGTCCAGGCCCTCGATCTCTCCTGCAGAGCCCTCATAGGAGGAACCTTGATGCCAAAGAGCATGGATGCGACAAGGACGATGCAGGCGATGATGGTGGGCAGTACAATGGTTGTGGCCACATCGCTGTTGTCCAGGCCCTCGATCTCTCCTGCAGAGCCCTCATAGGAGGAACCTTGATGCCAAAGAGCATGGATGCGACAAGGACGATGCAGGCGATGATGGTGGGCAGTACAATGGTTGTGGCCACATCGCTGTTGTCCAGGCCCTCGATCTCTCCTGCAGAGCCCTCATAGGAGGAACCTTGATGCCAAAGAGCATGGATGCGACAAGGACGATGCAGGCGATGATGGTGGGCAGTACAATGGTTGTGGCCACATCGCTGTTGTCCAGGCCCTCGATCTCTCCTGCAGAGCCCTCATAGGAGGAACCTTGATGCCAAAGAGCATGGATGCGACAAGGACGATGCAGGCGATGATGGTGGGCAGTACAATGGTTGTGGCCACATCGCTGTTGTCCAGGCCCTCGATCTCTCCTGCAGAGCCCTCATAGGAGGAACCTTGATGCCAAAGAGCATGGATGCGACAAGGACGATGCAGGCGATGATGGTGGGCAGTACAATGGTTGTGGCCACATCGCTGTTGTCCAGGCCCTCGATCTCTCCTGCAGAGCCCTCATAGGAGGAACCTTGATGCCAAAGAGCATGGATGCGACAAGGACGATGCAGGCGATGATGGTGGGCAGTACAATGGTTGTGGCCACATCGCTGTTGTCCAGGCCCTCGATCTCTCCTGCAGAGCCCTCATAGGAGGAACCTTGATGCCAAAGAGCATGGATGCGACAAGGACGATGCAGGCGATGATGGTGGGCAGTACAATGGTTGTGGCCACATCGCTGTTGTCCAGGCCCTCGATCTCTCCTGCAGAGCCCTCATAGGAGGAACCTTGATGCCAAAGAGCATGGATGCGACAAGGACGATGCAGGCGATGATGGTGGGCAGTACAATGGTTGTGGCCACATCGCTGTTGTCCAGGCCCTCGATCTCTCCTGCAGAGCCCTCATAGGAGGAACCTTGATGCCAAAGAGCATGGATGCGACAAGGACGATGCAGGCGATGATGGTGGGCAGTACAATGGTTGTGGCCACATCGCTGTTGTCCAGGCCCTCGATCTCTCCTGCAGAGCCCTCATAGGAGGAACCTTGATGCCAAAGAGCATGGATGCGACAAGGACGATGCAGGCGATGATGGTGGGCAGTACAATGGTTGTGGCCACATCGCTGTTGTCCAGGCCCTCGATCTCTCCTGCAGAGCCCTCATAGGAGGAACCTTGATGCCAAAGAGCATGGATGCGACAAGGACGATGCAGGCGATGATGGTGGGCAGTACAATGGTTGTGGCCACATCGCTGTTGTCCAGGCCCTCGATCTCTCCTGCAGAGCCCTCATAGGAGGAACCTTGATGCCAAAGAGCATGGATGCGACAAGGACGATGCAGGCGATGATGGTGGGCAGTACAATGGTTGTGGCCACATCGCTGTTGTCCAGGCCCTCGATCTCTCCTGCAGAGCCCTCATAGGAGGAACCTTGATGCCAAAGAGCATGGATGCGACAAGGACGATGCAGGCGATGATGGTGGGCAGTACAATGGTTGTGGCCACATCGCTGTTGTCCAGGCCCTCGATCTCTCCTGCAGAGCCCTCATAGGAGGAACCTTGATGCCAAAGAGCATGGATGCGACAAGGACGATGCAGGCGATGATGGTGGGCAGTACAATGGTTGTGGCCACATCGCTGTTGTCCAGGCCCTCGATCTCTCCTGCAGAGCCCTCATAGGAGGAACCTTGATGCCAAAGAGCATGGATGCGACAAGGACGATGCAGGCGATGATGGTGGGCAGTACAATGGTTGTGGCCACATCGCTGTTGTCCAGGCCCTCGATCTCTCCTGCAGAGCCCTCATAGGAGGAACCTTGATGCCAAAGAGCATGGATGCGACAAGGACGATGCAGGCGATGATGGTGGGCAGTACAATGGTTGTGGCCACATCGCTGTTGTCCAGGCCCTCGATCTCTCCTGCAGAGCCCTCATAGGAGGAACCTTGATGCCAAAGAGCATGGATGCGACAAGGACGATGCAGGCGATGATGGTGGGCAGTACAATGGTTGTGGCCACATCGCTGTTGTCCAGGCCCTCGATCTCTCCTGCAGAGCCCTCATAGGAGGAACCTTGATGCCAAAGAGCATGGATGCGACAAGGACGATGCAGGCGATGATGGTGGGCAGTACAATGGTTGTGGCCACATCGCTGTTGTCCAGGCCCTCGATCTCTCCTGCAGAGCCCTCATAGGAGGAACCTTGATGCCAAAGAGCATGGATGCGACAAGGACGATGCAGGCGATGATGGTGGGCAGTACAATGGTTGTGGCCACATCGCTGTTGTCCAGGCCCTCGATCTCTCCTGCAGAGCCCTCATAGGAGGAACCTTGATGCCAAAGAGCATGGATGCGACAAGGACGATGCAGGCGATGATGGTGGGCAGTACAATGGTTGTGGCCACATCGCTGTTGTCCAGGCCCTCGATCTCTCCTGCAGAGCCCTCATGATCAATTGTAATGGAATGGTAGTAGGGGGGCAACGTGAGGGGTGCGTAGGATGTCGAGTGTTCTTGAGACAGTTGCGCTCATCCGCCCCATCGAAGCAGTCGAGGACGCCGTTGCAGATCCAGCTGGTGAAGAGGGACACGCAGCGCCCGTCGCACACCACCTCGTCCGACCGACAACTCTCCGCTGCACACCTCACATCTCTCCCTCGCCCCCCATCCTCCAACTGCTAACCGAGCAGGGCGCTCATGCCTCCTGCCAGGGCTGGATTGAGGAGGGAAGGGGCAGCCGTGCCCAAAATTAGCCAAAAATTAAGTTCCCCATAGGTTCTCTGGCTGTGCTTCTGGTCCAGGCTGGACGCTGGATCAATACTTACCCTGCCGGGGCCCATGCTTCCCTTTAGCGCGCTTTTCCCCGCTTGTCCTTTTCTGCCGCTACCGCCCAGAGGAAGAGTGTTTGGCTTTGTCTCATCCTCGAGCCTTTTATGATGTTGGATTCAGAAATCGGGAATTTGGTCAAAACAGCAATAAAGTTTATTATATATTCATTATAAGGAACATCAAACATCATCACGGAGCTTCGAAATTGACGGAAATTTTAGATTTTACTGGTGTAATCGCTTTTCCACCAGATATAAAGTTTCAACAAAACTTCTGGCCAATAATTTGATTAGTTTTATTTTGGAGTGCGATGGAGGGACACTAGCGCGCAGAATAGCGATTGAAGGTACCGTAGCCTCCTGTGATGCAAGTGACATGCGTAGGCACTAGTCCTCCTCCTCCCACACATACTCCGTCTCTTCTTCATCCATCTCATTCTTTCCTTTGCAATCTTTTCTCATCCTCCAATAGTTAATCTGTTCAGGTGATTGAAAGAAGATGTTGAGGCAGAAAAAGTAGGATGGGTAAGCGGATCCGAGCACAGCGGAAGGGCTCCGGGAAGATCTTCAAGTCGCACAACAAGCACCGCAAAGGCGCCGCCCGCCTCCGCGCCGTGGACTACGCCGAGCGACACGGCTACATCAAAGGCATCGTCAAGGACATCATCCATGACCCCGGCCGCGGCGCCCCCCTCGCCATCGTCGCCTTCCGCGACCCCTACCGCTACAAGACCCGCAAGGAGACCATCGTCGCCCCCGAGGGCATTCACACCGGACAGTTCATCTACTGCGGCAAGAAAGGTTCCCCCATCTACTCCTCCCTCCCTTACTCTGAATGAATGAAGGAAACCTTTGCAGCCGGGGTGCAAGTAGGGAACGTGCTGCCGGTGGGCTCTCTGCCGGAGGGGACGGTGGTGTGCAACCTGGAGGAGAAGATGGGGGACCGCGGCCGCATCGCCAAGGCCTCCGGCAACTACGCCACCATCGTCGCCCACAACCGGGAGACCGGCAAGAGCCGCGTCCGCCTGCCCTCCGGCACCAAGAAGCTCATCCCCTCCGCCAACCGCGCCATGGTCCATCCACCTCTTTTCAAATCCTCACCCAAATCAATTCCTCTCTCGCGTCAGATCGGCATCGTGTCTGGTGGTGGACGTACGGACAAGCCGATGCTGAAGGCCGGACGAGCCTATCACAAGTTCCGCGCCAAGCGCAACTGCTGGCCCAAGGTCTCCCAGCTTCTTCTTAGCTCTTTCACTCTGGGAGTGGAGTGGTGTTGTAGGTGCGTGGTGTGGCAATGAACCCAGTGGAGCATCCGCACGGTGGTGGCAACCACCAGCACATCGGCAAGCCCTCCACCATCAAACGCGGCGCCTCCCACGGAAAGAAGGTTACTGGCTCCCCTTGCCTCCTCCCCTTGGTTGAGAGGAGAGGAGGATGTTTGAGGTGGGTCTCATCGCCGCCCGCCGCACCGGTCGCATCCGTGGTGGCAAGAAGAACACGGACAAGGACGAGTAGATCATTGCTCCCCATTGTTATTCCCTTCCCCCTTTGCCTTGCACTTGTTGCTATTGCCGTGCGTGAAGGGGTTTTGTCTGAGAAACAATGGCATACATTACACTCAACTCAGACTATGAACTATCCAGAACGACTCAGACTATCAAGAACTGCAAAGCATTGGTAGTTCATGCATAATTCGTCAATATCATGCTTTGTTCAGTTTATTCCAACTGCTAGCTCTCTGAGTCTGAGCTGAAACAGACACTTATAGAGGGCAAATGCTTAGTTTACACCACACAAAGTAGATACCTGTTCAATGCCCAGAAGTGGTTCACAATCCCAATTTTAAAATTTTAGTTTCCTATTCAAAACTAAAGCTCTTCAATTTCACTTCGACCTTAAAATCCTTCTTTTGAAACTCGTAGCAAGAATTATATTTTACAACATTTGCCGAATAACTATATGAAACAATAGCCAATTGTACACGCTTTTAGCGGAGATAACGATGCGTTCAATGAGCACAATTGCTTTCAGTTTAGGAAAACGTGGGGATGCCGCTTTATGTCACTATTTCCTTCGATACAATTTCGATAAATTCATTGGATGAATTTTTTTCAAGCAGGAACTAAAAACAATTATTTTGGGGCATGCGCAAAAGGTTGCTTAGCGGAAGGCTGGCTCTGTATGTTGCTAAAAATAAATGGGAGTCCAAAGTTGACATGTATCGCTGACATGTTAAAAGACGCTGCTGTAAGATTAAAGATATCCAAAATGGGCCATGGAAACGGGTTTAAACTGAGTATAGGATATGATGGGCTAAGGTATCGCATAACTGAAACTGAAAACCGTTTGGGCTAATTCGCTACAGATATGGCACAATATATGAAGAGAGGTCCAAAAACCGTCCAAAGGTATCAAAATCAAATCAGGCGAATTAGCCCAAACAGTTTTAATTTCCAGTTATGCTCATTTTGCAGTGTACTCCGTTCATAAGCCGTTTCCCAAAAAGCAGCAGATGAGACGTCCAGCGACGACCGATGCTGCTTTGTTGAGCTGGGCGAGCAGTGAAGAAGGAATGAAAGACGGACATGACCCATTTGCAAACTGTATGTGACTAAGAAACGCCAATTGGGCAGGCATCGACTTTTCCCGGAACATGGCTTTGTCACCCACGACGTCGCCCTTCGGGCCTTTCCCTTCTCCTCACCCTCCTCATCCCCTGCCGCACCGCTGCCCCGGGCAACCGCCTACAAAGGCCGTTCCTTCTCAAGAACTTCTCCTACCCGCCCCTCCTTCCACGCCTCCTACTCGATAGGCATTAGTTCCCGCCGAATTGGCCCCCTGCCTCCTCTTCTCCCAGCCCCTCTGAAGGCATCGCAATCGGCTGAGCTCCAAAAGCAGGAGGAGGAAGGTGCATGCGGGTGTGGGAAGGATGCGGCAGGAATTGCGCCGCTTTGCTCTGGACACCTCCCTGCACGGCTGGCGCTTTGCTCTGGCTGCTGGCGGCGTGAGGCGGTGAGGGAGTCTGCTGTGCGGTGCCTAGAGCATGAGCAGCATTGACCACTTTGCTCACGCCACCTCCCTGCACGGCTGGCGCTTTGCTTTGAACGCCACTGGCCTCCACCGGTTGCTCACTCCATTACTCCTCACTCTACAATCCCCTCTCCCTACCCTTTAGTCTAGACACCTGCCCTGCAGTGTTTGGCTGATGTTTTGGAGGGTGTGAGAGGAGTGAGGGCGGTTGCAGGGCGGTGTGGATAGTGCTGATCATGGCGGGGATGGGGCTGGCGGGCTTCCAGATAGTGCAGAAGGTCGAGAGCTACCTCTCCGAGCCCCTCAGCGTCAACATCGAGATCGCCTACAACTCCTCCCTCCGCTTCCCCGCACTCACCCTCTGCTCCACTCTGGACGCCAAGTAGCCCTCTCAAGCCTCCTACCCGCTCATCAATCAAACCTTCCCATAGGGTCTCCTGGCTGATGAAGCGAGAAAACCGCTTCCTGGTCAAGCGGACTGAGGAACTTTTCCGACCAGGCAAAGGCGTGGAGCCTGAGGACGACAACTCCAGCATTGTGGAGGAGCCTTGTTCTCCGCCCCCTACCTCTCTGGCCCCTTGCCCATCAGCCGGCCACTGCAGACTCCTACTTGGCGCGACTGAACATGAGCCTGGAGGAGTTTGTGCGAGCCTCACAGCCGGAGCCGCAGGAGATGATCCTCTGGTCTGTCAGTGGATAGGGGCAGGCATAGAAAGAGAAAGAGAACCAGGGCCGAAGGTGTCGCAGTCCGCTGGGCAAGGCCTGCAGGTGGGGGGACTTCGAGGCGGTGTGGACGGACGCAGGGCTCTGCTATCGCCTGGAGCTGGCGGAGGAGCTGGAGACGGCCGGCCCCGACTTCCAGCTCCAGCTCATCCTCGACGCCGCCACCTACCAGGCCATTCCCACCTTCCCGAGCGCCGGACTCCGCGTAGAGCTCCTCCCACTCCTCTCTCCTTCCCTCCAGAAGGGACTGGAAGCAGATGGTCCTGCACGAGCCGGGGAGTGTGGCGGTGATCTCGGACGCGGCCTTCGATGTGGCCCCGGGAACGCAGACACTGGTGGGCCTCAGCGTGGAGAAGACGACGAGCATCAGCCGGGACAATCATCCCTGCCTCCTGCCGGAGGAGCAGAGTCTGGAGTTCCTCCAAGGTCGCCTTCTCCTCCTCCCCTCTCCCTCAAGGCGGCCTAAGAGCGCTTTGCTAGGCCCCTACGACTACGTGCACTGCGTGATGGAGGCGAAGGCGATGGCTGTGGAGCAGAAATGTGGATGTCGCCCGCCGCTGCTGGCCCAGTTCACCGGAGCGGCCTGCTCTCTACAGCGCTACTTCTCCTGCCTGCGACGCCATGGACCCACCGGTTGCCACCTCTCCTACTACACTCCCTCCACCACACTCTTTCATCTCCTGCTCTGCCCTCAGGCGCCAACGCCACTCAGGGCTGCACTCCAGCCTGTGTCTACACCGCCTTCGCCAAGGACTTCTCCTTCCAGCTTTTTCGGTCCGTGTCCAGCTCTTGGAGCAGTGGGGTTGGGACTGTAGAGGAGAACTGGATTGGAGGGATGATTTGCTGCTTCGCTCGTTGCTGGGGAAAGTGGAGGAGGGGGACGAGGATGTACTGCGAAAGCGGTACCAGGAGGCACTGGATGCCCAGGCCCTGTACTCCCTCACCGGCAGCACCACCGGCACCAGCACCATCGCCCGTGCCGCCACTGCTTTCAAGGCTCTCCCTACTAGCCTCCTTCTGCCCCTCCC
>JASANA010007372.1:0-37788 GCA_030248095.1 Ptycholaimellus sp. GST1_10 | reverse complement strand
AAAATATTAAAAAATGGAGGATTTATGGGAGTTTTTTCAAAGTCAAAAAAGCCACAAAAATGGCAAAAATGGACACGTTTTTGAATTTTCTTCATATTTTCAGCATTAACCATACACAGCGCGCCCAAAAATTATTAAATAACTCCTCAAGATCGATACAAAGAGCTATCATATGACATGATACAAAGAGAATCCAGGTACCCCCGAGACCCCCCCTAAAATGGCATCACGCGTATTATATAAGAGATGCGGAAAGACAGACGCAAAAATGAGGTAACTGGTTAAGCTGGCCTTGGCCGCCCGCCGCTTCGGGCAGGGCGCCAGAGCTCCTCCGGCCTCCGGGCACGGGTGCTACAGGCCCCTACACTTTCACACAGCCTAGCATGCTTCAGTGCCCGCTAGGGGGCGCTCCCGGGCCTCCGCGCAAATGCCCTCCGGCCTACGGAGCTCCCGACTGCCCTGCCCTCCGCACCAGCGGCCGTCGGCCGCGCACCCCGATAAAACTTCAAGAGTTCTGCATCAGCCCTCTTCCATCGTTGGACGCCATGCGACATCCGTGCGCGTCCCATGTCTTGTCATGGCAAATCTTGGCTCACATTCTGCATCCCGCCCCTGGGCGGTGTGATGACCAACCTTGACTGGCTCCTTCCCAGTGGACAACCTACCTAGTTGGCGGAGGGGGACTTAAAACCAGCTCTGCAAAGGGAATATATGATTTGCCAGAAAAGCTGAGACCTTGGCAAAGTGATGCATCCACTCATCCTCAACTACCAAGGCCGCGGCTTCCACCGCCGCCAAGCCTCGACGCCCAGACTGGCGCCTCATCACCCGCACCCTGAGCGCCCAGTCCAACCGTGCCTCCACTTACCACCTCTCTTCATGGACGCTCACTGCTCACAGGCCTCACTTGCAGTCCATCCACGTCCCTGGCAATCTACCTGCCAGCATCATCGACGACGCCTTCACTCAGGCCAGGTGGGGGACGGCTCTGGCCAAGGGAGGCTCATCAGAGCACTGCCTGCGCGGGCCAGCTGAACTACTCCACAGCCATAGTTCTGGCCGGCTACCTGGCGCAGGAGTTGGACTACGTGCCCTGGCACTCACAGGCCTCACTTGCAGTCCACGTACCACATCCTCAATCTATCCCAGCTCATCAACGATGCCTTCACTCAGGCCAGGTGGGGGACGGTTCTGGCCAAGGGAGGCTCATCAGAGAAGCACTGCCTGGGCGGGCCAGCTGAACTCCACAGCCATCGCTCTGGCCGGCTACCTGGAGCAGGAGTGGACTACGTCCCTGGCACTCACAGGCCTCACTTGCAGTCCAACCACGTCCTCAATCTATCCCAGCCGCGCTCATCAACGACGCCTTCACTATGGCCAGGTGGGGGACGGTTCTGGCCAAGGAGGCTCATCAGAGAAGCACTGCCTGGGCGGGCAGGCTGGACTCTGCAGCCATCGCTCTGGCCGGCTACCTGGAGCAGGAGTTGGACTACGTCCCTGGCACTCACAGGCCTCACTTTAGGTGCCCATTCACCGTCCTCAATCTATCCCAGCTCATCAACGATGCCTTCACTCAGGCCAGGTGGGGGACGGTTCTGGCCAAGGGAGGCTCATCAGAGAAGCACTGCCTGGGCGGGCCAGCTGAACTACTACTTGCGCCATCTACACGCTCCACCGAATCTCCCTTCCAGGACTTCACGGACGCCCTCTGCATGTACAATTTACTTGCTTTCAGCCCTTGAAGAAGAGGAAAAGGAGGACTGAACCCAGGTGCCGTCGATGAAGTGCCAGAGCAAACTCTCCACCTGGTCCAGTCTGAGCTCAGGGTCGGGGCTGTCAGGACAGTCGGGGTCGTCGGGGTATTCCTTGCGGGGTACAAATTTGTAGGTGAGCGTGAGGCTGCGGGAGTATGCTTTCTGGTGCACTGCCCAGGCTGAAATGAGTGAATGAATCTGGGTGAAGATAGAAAGGGGCGGTAAGTGAAGGTGGAACTGGCAGGGATGAAAAGGCAGTCGCTGGGCCAGAGAGTGCTCCACTTCCAGGAGGCTCGCCCAGCCTTGGACGCGTCGAACATGTTCATCATCTCCGTGTTCAGTCCGCTGCGCTGAACACCGCTCCCTTCTCCCGTCTACAACTCCATCCCAACACTTGCAAGGCCTACTAGCACAAGGACTTTGCTTCATATTAGTGCAGACAGAGGAGTAGGCCCATACAACAGTCTCAAGGAAGAAGGTGGTATTGTAGCGCGGGGCGTAGACCATGGCGTCCACGCGACCCGACAGAGCACAGATCAGCCGGTCCTCCCTGCACCCAACTGGCAGTGAGTGGAAGTTGAGTGCATGGGCATGGGAGTAGAGTATGGGTAAAAAGGGAGACACCGATCGATGGTGAGGCCGAGGATGGTGCTCCCGCTCTGCAGACTCAGCCACACACTCACCAGACTTTCCACCAAGACACTGCACTGCACCACAGGCGCCAGCTGAACATAGCCTCTTTGTTTTTTATCTCTAATGCGTGGCTGTATGGGGCATGAAAACCGGGACGTCGCTCATCATGACAGCCGGGAGCGGGGACTCCATGCGCCAGTCCTGATGATGGTACTTCTGGATGAAGCTGATCATCTGCATGTGCGAGTGCTCCTGGATCCGGGACACCTGAACACGGAGCGCTCTAGATTCACAGGCTGCGATACAGAAGCGAATGAAGATAGCCTTTTGGTAGACGTCCATTTGCTCATTGCCAAACTGCTGACTGAGGTACTTGTCCGTCCACAGATCGCCCAGGCTGCTGTTCAGATGCCGGGGAAGGTGGGCTGGCAGGCGTTTCCCGGCAAAGTCAGAGAAAAAAGCGCTCAGGTCCGAGCTCTCGAAGGGGCGCAGTTTCCCATCCGACGGTCTCTGGTAGCCTGAGCTTGGAGCTGTGAGGATTGGCAGGAGGGGAGGAGGTGAAAAGGCTGCCGAGAGGCCTGAGATGGCCGATGGGAATGTTGCCGCGCTGCTGTGGGATGGGTGGCGGAAACTGGTGCTGGTCCACATCCTACAGATTTTGTCCCTTTACTTTTAAACTGGACACTTTCTCCTACCTGATCTTTGATGAACTCGCCGACACTGTGCACTTGATAGGCCTGTAGGGCGCACGCCAAAAACAAAAAGAGCATGCTTGACTAATGCAAGCTGGATACTGACCTTGTGCTCTGTGAGGTGCCACATGTGTTGCCGTCCTTTACCCACCATTATTTGCCCCCTCACATACAAGGTTCGCTTTGCTTTGTAATGCTGGTCAGTCAAGAAGGATTTTGCATGAAGGTCCGTATGGGTGGTGGCTAATTTTAATTCGTTCTGGATTTATGGACAAAAAACCTCAAAACTTGGGACAAACAAGGTATTTTCGGCTATCGCCAAGAGATGAGCGGCCTCGCTACAAGATACCGGGGGGGGGGGGAGAACGAAGTCTTCGTCCAAAACAATTTCAACATTTACTCAAGAATGGGTGCACATTTTTTGATCAAACTTTGTCACAATTTAGTCCTAGTTATATTCTATGATGTCCTAAAACGGCGAGCAATCAAAATAAATATTGACTCGGTGATAGTCAAAATCAGGAAGAGTGGGAGCCACAGAAAGACCCCCCCGGGGGGACCCTGGGGGGTCCCCCCGGGGGGGTCCTCAGAAAGTCCCCCCCAGGGGTCCCCCCCGGGGGGACTCTGTATGGTCCCCCGGGGGGGATGGTGTACTAGCATGGTTGATGGTGTCAGTGATATTGTCATTTGACAGAAAGCATGTGAAAATAAGCTCTACGACAATAAGCAAACATGAAATTGATCTGTCAGGCTGATGTTTTGGAGTGGTTCATGAAGGCGATGTAGAGCTTGATGGAGGCAAGGAAGGTGGAGGCACTGGCGTAGGAGAGGGGCTTGCGGAGGAGAGCCAGGCGGGAGTTGTTCTGCTCAGCCCACTCTGTGTTGAGATTGCAGATTTTGTCATGGTGTTTGTAGCTGTTTGCTTTGTAGGCAGCCCCGCAGGCTGAGTGGTTGTAGGAGTGGAATCGATCACTGATGAAAATGCTTTTGCGATAGTAGCGTGGCTCGCGGTTGAGGCAGAAGTTGTGAAGCTTGCAGGAGGCATCATACACGATGATGCTTGGTGCCTTTTTGAAGTGGCAGAAGATGGCGGCATGGGGGTGGCGGACCGATTCTAGGCTTTGGAAAACATCAAAGAGGGATGCTGGAAGAGGTGAATTGAGGGGTGGTCGAGCAGGGGCTTCCAGATTCAGGCTCCTCCTCAGACTCCACATCCTTGAAATCCCCACTCTTTCATTTTTGTTGAACACCCAAAAAAAAGTAGAGAAAACCAGAAGATTTGTGGCATTGAAGTAGGTGTAGATATGCTCAATGATGTGAATGAGCTTGCTGCCGAATTCGCCTGTTTGATGAGAGAAACTGTGAGAAGACAAGAGATGCAGTAAAAAAAGATAGTGAACTTGATGGGATGCCAAGGTTCTTTCCTTGGTTGGGGCTCTTGTAGGGGAGGTCCGGGGGCCAGAAGGCGGGCGCTGGTGCAGAGTAGTTGGGGCGGCGGCTGCGGTTTGCAGCATGGAGAACATCAAACACCAGCTTCTTCAGGCCATGGTCTGGATCCCAAGCCCCTCTCCTACGCCAGTGCCTCCACCTTCCTTGCCTCCATCAAGCTCTACATCGCCTTCATGAACCACTCCAAAACATCAGCCTGACAGATCAATTTCATGTTTGCTTATTGTCTTAGAGCTTGTTTTCACATGCTTTCTGTCAAATGACAATATCACTGACACCATCAACCATGCTAGTACACCATCTCCCCCGGGGGACCATACAGAGTCCCCCCGGGGGGGACCCCTGGGGGGGGGACTTTCTGAGGACCCCCCCGGGGGGACCCCCCAGGGTCCCCCCGGGGGGGTCTTTCTGTGGCTCCCACCCTGCCTCGTCAAAGCTAAAAGATGTCAAAGCTAAAAATGAAGCTAAAAGATATCAAAAACGGTGGTGAGTCCAAATTGGGGCTTTTCTGATCTTGGTTTCATTTATGGTTCGTGCCCCTTTTTTGCTGGCGCTCCACATCATCTTCCCCCATTTCCGTACTACGCCGGTTCTGCAAGTTTGCGGTGTAAGTTTGCGGCCATTAAAGAGAGGACAGGCGCCACATCATCAGTTCTGTCTTCACAAACAATGGGCGCGCCGATGGGCAAACTGGAGTTCTTGGCCCAGCAAAGCTCCACCAACATATCCTGTCTCCTGTCAATCTCTGCTCCCTTATTTGTCCTCCTTCAATTGCTCAGTGTGCCGTGGAACCTGTAGTCGCCTATCCAGCGATAGTCGCGCATGATGGTATGGAGGCGAGCGTAGGTTTTCCTGCGCTGGTAAGAATTCCTATAATCCAGCCCATTTTCTAAACTAGCTCATGCAAAGCTTGAACTTACCTGTAGAATAGATGCTGCGGGCTGTGCAGAGGCACATGGACCCAATGGCAGGGTACATCCAACACCTGAGCCGTCTGCGATGCACAGCAGAGGAACTGCAGCAGTCTGCAGCCGAGACTAGTGTCTAGGTAGGGTTGGAAGGGAGGCATTGAGAGACGGAGTGTCCTGCCCTTCCGCCTGTCGGACTCCTGCGGCATAGATGTTGGAGCCGGCTGGCAGCTCATCATCCTTGCTGCTCCGGCCTCCAGCTTTCCGCTGTCCACCAGAATGTCTTTGGCTCTTTGCAAAGAGCTCTAGTCTCTCCGTAGGAGGGCGGAAAGAAGAAAGCGGGCAGACAAGGTATTGTAGCGGATTGCCACTGCTCATGGGCCGCCCAAAGAGTGGTCTCTGCCATGCTTCCGAACGCCGGCAGCTTTCAGCCCACTCGCAGGACTGCAAAGCCCTCTTCATACCCTCACTCTGTCCATTGTCTGTGCTCTGACATCAGCCGAATACAATCCCCACGGCTTCATTAGCGTTTGGCTCCATCGCACTCATTGGTTCTCTGAAGCTGAGTACAATTGTGGGGTACTCTTGAGCTTACCTCAACACAGGTAGATGGCTCAAAAGGGGCGCAGATCGGCTCCAGCTTGCTATTCGCATCCTCTTCCGCATACCTCATACACCAGCAACCATGAGATAGCAGAAAAACGGAAGTTTACTCAACTGAAAAGAGATCATCCTATGCCCAAGTGGGCAATGCGAGCGGTCGCCTTCATCCTGGTCCTGGTCCAGTATTTGGAAGCGATCGAGACTGAGCTCCTGACGTTCCACACCCGGTTTCTGCTCATGCCCAGCAACTCCTACCAGCAGCCACAGACAGGAAAAGACTGGGAACATCCCAATCGCTTCTAGGAAAACTGATCAACTGCAGTAGTGGACTCTCCAAAGAGCCATTGCGCATACTCTCCCCATTACTAGCCTGTCTAATGTGCTGCGCCTGTCTGGTCGTGACGTCTTCCATGTTTCTTACTTTGCAAGCGAATGCAATGTTTCTTTCTTCTTGTCTGAACGTTGCTCATGTGAAACATTATCCCGTCCTCAAACCTTTGAACTTTCGGATACATAATTCGCAAAAATATCAGAATTTATCGTAAGCATATTGTGTTTTGTCAATTTTGAAGACTACTTTGGGCAAAATTATCCAAACTTTCTCAAGCCATTAGGATTTAAAAAACAAAAAAAATTCGTAGAAAGCTTTGTAGGCCAAGTTACCGCTTTTTCCATCTTTTCAATCACTTACAAGTGAAGTTTTTTTTAGCGAAATTCTCTCTTTTTAAACGTTTTTGAACGAAGCCAATGTTTCTTTGCTAAATAAATTATTTCTTAAAATGATTTCACTGTCAGAAAACCAAAATTGAGCACTTGTGAAAAGTAGAAAAAGCAAAAGCATGAAAATATGGCAGGCAACAGTGGGAGTGTGGCTGATGCTGTGGAATCAGGCGGAGAGTGGGGAGTGTCTGGACGGCTGGCTGACTACGAACGGATCACTGGAGAATCTTCGCATCCTGGACGACGCCCAGAAGTGCAGCAACTGCACCTTCAATCTCATCCTCCTCGAAACTGCACATGACCCTTACTCTCTCTCTCATTTCGCCCTCCATTTCGCCTGCTCCCAATCCAGCAAGACCAACTGCGAAGAATTCACTGGCCACAAAGCCTGGCAAAAATTTGGACCATACAGGAGCATAGTTTATGCGGATGTTGCGACGACGCCTATGACGAGCGTGGTGACCACCTGCCTTCCTTCCTCCCAAGCCCCGCTCGGCGACCCGCAGCAGCTGCTCAACAACCACAGACGCCGCCCCCAGCTCCTGGACGACAAAAACCCGCTCAACCACTGGAGCCAGCAACTCATCGCCCTCTTCCAGCCTTTCAAGGCCCTGACGAGCCGGGAGTGCCTGGACAGCAACAATGGCTTCCTCAACCCTGCCCACCTCTCCACTGCCGCCCAAGAGAAGCCCTGCTTCACCTGCCTTCGTCTCAGCCGCTTCCCGGTGGACAGCCGCAGCGAGCAGCCCAGCGCAGAGCCTCAAATCCTCCTCGCCTGCCTCCGCCGCCAAACCTGCGCTCAGCTCTTCCGCCAACAGCAGGCCACTCTGCCCACCGACCATCGCCTCATCCTCGACTGCTCCAGACAGGGCAGCCCCAGGGACAATCGGCAGCCAGTCATTCCCTGTCTCGTGGGACTAGGCCAGGAGGCGGCTACGCAGCGCAACATTTCCGGCTGTCTTCGCTGCGGTGCCCTGTTGATCATCAAGAAAGGCGCGGATGCCAAGCTGCTGGCCTCCTACGACCGTCTGGCCTTTTGCTCCTTCAATGCCAGCGACGATGTCCATCTCCCTGCTGGCTATCAGCCTGTCAACGACCCTGCACACCCAGAAAGGCCCATTCACAAGCCAATCTGTGAGAAGCCCCACTGCAACAAGGATTATCTGACCGAGAGCTTACCTGCGGCCGTAGTGAATGCTTTTTATCCGGTTTTTGGGACTACTACTGCCCCAACGACTACAGTTACAACAACGCCTGCTACAACGACTATGCATACGACTACAGCAGTGACAACCTCAATAACCACGCCAACGACCACAGCAACGACAACTGCCTCTCCAACGACTACACCAACAACTACACCAGCCACTACACCAACAACTACACCAACAACTACACCAACAACTACACCAACAACTACACCAACAACTACACCAACAACTACACCAACAACTACACCAACAACTACACCAACAACTACACCAACAACTACACCAACAACTACACCAACGGCTAAGTCAACGACTTCATCAACCACTGCATCACCAACCACAGCAATTAAGACATCGAAGCCCACAATTACACCCTCATCGACAGCCAAATCAACAACTTCTACAACAGCGTCATCAACTGGAACGACAAAGCCTGACACTTCATCAATTTCTGCCGCTTCCGTTGCCAACATGAGCAATGCGACGTCTGGAATGCCATCTTCTGCAGCTGCGGGCAAAGACAGCTCCAAGACGGGCCTCATCATCGGCGGCGTTCTGCTCGGCCTCGCCCTCATTCTTCTCTCCATCATCCTTCTCCACTATTGCACCAAACGCCGAACAATCCAAGACCCGACACAATCAGCAGCTGGTTTGTTGAATTGATAGTAAACTCTGATTTGTTTCATTGAACACCTTTTTTCAGAGCCAGAGGATGAAAGTTTGGCCGCTAAATTTGCGACTCCTTCCCTTCGTAGCAGCCATATTTCTGTTGCCGAGATTTAACAGCTTCAAAATTATAAAATCAGTTTTTTTCAGGCTTTGAACCAGAGCGCCATGACGAAAACCTACGCAACTGTTGGTAATTCGAACATAGCTCTCGGCAAATCACAAGCAGCAGTGGGCAAATCACAAGCAGTTGTGGGCAAATCACAAGCAGCCGTGGGCAAATCACAAGCTGTTGTGGGTAAATCGCAAGCAGCCGTGGGCAAATCACAAGCAGTTGTGGTCAAATCACAAGCAGCCGTGGGCAAATCACAAGCAGTTGTGGGCAAATCACACGCAACCGCTGGGGGAAGTTATAAAAATCGCCCATACCAAAACTTGGCCTGTCTTTCATGATCCTCTTTTTTGTGCGATGTTCTTTCTTCCATGAAAATTTGTTTTTTTTGCTTGATAGTATTATATATCTATTCAGTTATTTAGCTTTAAGTGCAGTCAAAATACAATTTACTCATTTATATTCCATTTGTTTTGTTAATTTATGTGATGGACTTAGAGAATAAAATGATTTCCAAAATTCGTTTTCTTTGTAAACTTGGCAATGAAGTCATTTATGAACAAGTACTGCATAAGAAGGGCCTGGCGCATAATTCCGATTGACTAACGAACAAATCTGAAATGCGTTATTGTTAATGTCCCCACAAATGGTTTTTGACCGCGGAGCGGCCCGACGGGCCGCTCCGCGGTCTATAGAGGTTACTCAACTTTTGTCCTCATATATATATATATATATATATATATATATGTATTTCTGGAAATGCTGGTCCTCACCGAATTCTCAACGGATTGGGACAAACTTTTTTTTTCCTGAAAGGTAATGCAATTTTAGGAAGATCTGGAGGGGTGGAACCGGTTTCCGAGCATTTGAAACATTACTTATTTGGGTAGAAAGGCTTGAAAATTGCAATATACAGTTTTTGCGCTGTATCTCCTGTAATCTTGAGAATTGCACAGAAGACTTGAGTTTTTTGTTCACAAGTCATATATAGCAATTCCAAATCTGTGCTTACTTTTGAAAATGGTTGAGAAACCACAGACTTACCCTCTTGAGTGACAAACTTTCACGCACGGCAATGGCATCGATAATCAGTAACAGCTGAACGGCTCAGAATTGCACAGAGGACTTGAGTTTTTTTGTTCACAAGTCATATATAGCGATTCCAAATCTGTGCTTACTTTCGAAAATGGTTGAGAAACCACAGACTTACCCTCTTGAGTGACAAACTTTCACGCATGGCAATGGCATCAATAATCAGTAACAGCTGAACGGCTCAAATTTGAACAGAAGACTTGAGTTTTTTTGTTCACAAGTCATATATAGCGATTCCAAATCTGTGCTTACTTTTAAAAATGGGTGAGAAACCATAGACTTGCCCTTTGGAGTGGCGAAATTTCATGCATTCATATTGTAAGCTGGAAGGTGGGGTGCTCCGCGGTCACCTATTGCGCTTTGCGCCATATACTTGTTTACCTTTCTTTTCCTTTCCTTTCCCAGTAATGATTTTTTTATCGCAAAGGAATATGCGATACAAATTTGGGGGGGGTAGTATTCTTGAGGGGGGTGTACATGAACTTTTTGCGCACCCAATTTACATAAATAGAGAAGTGCAGAATAAATGTGTGAGCTATGCAGAAATAGGCAAGTTTGCCCCTTTCTCCTGTATCCGCGTCCATGTAAATAATACCCAGGGTGCTTGGGGTATTTTATTTCGAGAGCAAGAGCAGGCCAGATGCAAGAAAGTAAAACTACTATGTTAAGATTTCCCATGAAATCAATATCTTTGTTCAAAACTCAAACGAAACGACTTTGGCATATTTAAACCTGAAAGAATAAGAATGCGATATGCATCGCAAACAGAAAAAAGGTCGAAAAATATTTTGAAAAGTAGTCGTTTCGAAATTATAAATTAGTATTTGTGCGTCATTCGTACTGGTGTCGTCTAGACTCCCGACGTCTATCACACCTCGCAGACTCGCAAAATAAAACCAGATTCACCACTTTCATGCTTTTCATGCATCAATCGATACAACCTCATAAATCTTTGTGCGAACACATTGTGCGAGCAATTTTGCCGCAAGGTTTCTATCAATTTTTTTCGAGAAACCGAAACAATTTGCAAGAAGAAAGAAAAAAGTGGTAGAGTAGTTAAACATAGACCATCAACATGGATTCTTCCGAGGCTATGCAGGGCGTGCAATATTAGGACCTGCAAGAAATGAAAACTACAAACAGATCAAATCCTGGCAATGAGGAGACAGGTCATAGCGCCATTCGTCTGCGCACAGCAGCAGAAGCTCCGGCTCCCAGCCAAGCTCCACCAAACCCGCCCCTATTTTTTCTGCCTTCGCAGCCGCCCAGTAACACGCCTCCTCCACACTCCTGCAGGTGGCTGCTGCTCTCTCATTTTCTTTCCACACTTCATTTGTAGATTTATGCCCCTATAACTTTATATACGATTGAACCCTAAAACAAATAATATTTGGATAACTTCCATAAATAAATCTGAAAAAAAGATCTGAAAAAAGATTTGGGAAAGACAGAAGACGAACTTGGGACTGTATTTGCTGTTGTAGGCGAAGAACTCAGCGGCCAAAGCAGCCTGGAGTAAGTCCGCTGGTTCAGCACTCGTCGCCAAGGCTACCCAGATATGGCCTCCTCAACCTCTTCCCCCCTCTCAACACTGGAGGAAAAGCTGGGCAAGAGCACCGCCATCGTCGGCAGTGATGGCAAAGCGACGGTTGCTGGAGGCACGCAGGGCGCTCTCTATCTTCCCTGCATCACCGAGCGCTTCCAGCTGACAGCCTCAATCATCCGACAACCTCTGCTGGCTGCAAAGGGAAGGGAAAGGGAGACCGTAGTGTACGCGCGGTCGGTGATAGCTTGGCAGAGAGAAAATGGCTTGGAGGATTGGCTCTGCTTCGTTGATGCTTTTGGGGTCCGGCAAACGTCCGCTGGCCAAGAAGCTGCGTAGAATGAGGCGGAGACGAGCCTTGTTGAGGCTGTAGAGGCACAGACTTCGCACTGCCTGACAGTCGGGGCATAGCCTTTTCTGCCAGTTAGTATTGGACTCTACTCGATAGTTGGCGTAGAGGTGGAGTCCCGTGAAGGCCAAGAACAGCGTCCACACCAGCATCGTCTTACCATGCACTGCCTTCAAGATACTGGCATTCTCCTCTGCCGCTCTGCATCAGACAATCAATCTTCACCTGGAGCAGGAAGAAGCTGGCGACAAGAGCGGATAAGTTGACCAGCGTCTCCTGGCTCCCATCCTGGTTCAATCGCCACAATGTTAGAATCTTTCAAATCGTCGGATCTCTAAACTTTGGCAGAGACGTCAGCCAGATTGTTGCGCCTGGCCTGGTGCTGAGTGAGGGCGGCTCTGGTGGCACCGCCCGCCACGCCTACCAACGACCGCAGCACACTCGACAAGCACACCATCATCTCAATGCCCTCTCTCCTTCTAAAAGCAGCATTGCAATCGGATGAAAACTGTGAAAAATGGGCGGAAGAGTGGAGCAAGTAGGTCGATGAGAAAGGCGAGGTCGTTGAGGATGTCGGCGACCAGACGCCACTGCTTGCAGTTGGCGTCCAACTCCGAGCCCTTGGCCCAGGCGAACGCAATGCGCCCAACCTGTCCACCCCCTGCCTTTTGGTGGAGAGGCAAGAAAGAGGGGGAGAAGGGGACCATGCCAGCGCCGTCCTTAAGTAGCCAGGTGAGGGCGGTGGCGAGGGCAGAAGCGTTGGCGTCCCCCACGCCCGCCCCGCGAAGCACCGCTTCCGTAGCTAACGCACCCGTCAGGCTGCTTGCAAAGGCCTTCAACGCCACTATGCATTTTGCATTTGATTCATGAGCAACTACTGTCTTCCCTGGAACCAGAATGAAGCTACACTTGAAACAGAATCCATGAACTTCTTCACTTTCTGATCATGACCAATGTTAAGAGTATCGGTGCAGAAGATAAGTTAGAGATCCGGAAGCCCCAACCTGAACGGTGTCCCAGATCTGGTAGGGAATGTAGTCAGGTGTTACGCTGTCCGGGTAGCCCTGCGGCAGGAAGACATCGCTGTAATCTCCCTTTTGTCCTCTTCCAATCGCTCTCTATCTTCGCTAACCGGAAGAAGCTCTCCCCGGCTGCCAGGAGCGGTTGGCGGCGCCGCTTTTTGGCGCTAGTTTTCAGTCCACCGTCCTTGAACAGAAGCTCGTTCCCGCTCGTCTCCAGACCCCCGTAGCGCTGGCTCACATGAAGAGGTTCTCCAGCCCCGGGGGAGGCTGGGCGCTGGCTGCTGCGAGTCACGCGACTCCACATTGGCCCCTCTTTGAATGATCCTTTTTTCATTTTTGTTCTTGGGGCTGCTTGAAAAATTGTTAGTTTCGTTTGCCTTGAAAAGTATGTGGGACTAGATAAAATTGAAAATAAGGTTTATTTGGACTAGTTTAGATAATTTGGCAGCTAAACATTCAAAATGGTTTCCCAGAACAGGCAGGATAGAGAACACAAATCGAGTGCATAAGACTCATCAGCGAATCACAGTGTGCAGCACAACAAAAAAGCCGTGGTCAAGCTTTTTTGTTAGTCACAGGCCAGTTTGCTCAATGGGGCCTCCCCAACTACTTCCACGTCGTGCAGTGTCATTGTAGCGAATTCCTAAAATATTATGGATTTTACTATAGACTTTTGCGGTAAAAATGCTAAATTCTTTAATTAGCATGCCTTATTTTAGTTAACGGAAGCTCGTCTAAAGACTGCCAAAAATGCCAAATAACTGGCCCAAGAAGATGAAGAAACAAAACCTTCCGACCCTCCATGAATTGACGGACATCCGAGGCGTTTTTATGTTGCTGAAGGAGGAGAAAGAGAAATCCGCCGCCACCCGCACCCGCCAACCAACCCGCGCTGATCACCTCCTTCTCGTACAGGCCGCTCAACAGCTCTTTCACCTGCCGACATTCATTCTTCTACTCTTCATTCTCCTGTCCAGTCTTCCGCTAAAGGCCCAAGCTAAATGATCTCTCGGCTAGCCCCTTGACCAGACCTACCTTTCCACTTGTTCCAATGGAAGAATTCTTCATCAGCCAAACAATGCTTGACCTGGTTCACTTGTGTAGAAAAGGGAAACCTGCCAAGGCTCACTGCCCAGGGCCATCAGCTTCTTCTGCTCCCAGTAGCGCTTGGCTGCCGCTGCCACTGGGCTCCAGTCCCCTGCACAAGCTAGCTATCGTCTTATCATGACATTACCCTATTATGTCAGGGGTCTGGTCTGACCTTTCTCTGCAGCCCCGTCCCTGAGCAGGCGGAATGCTTCCTCTGCATTGTCCACCAGTCCGTCCACCGTCTCCACGATCTCTGGCTTACGACTCAGCCAGTTACGCACCACCTCCTGTCAACCTCAGCCTAGCTCATTCTCTTCAATCATGAAAAAGTCGAGTTATAGCTCGTTTCTATGATTTTGTGAGGCAGACAAAGAACCTGAAGGAGATTCTTGGCGAGGCGAGTTCTGCCGGTGTAGACGAGGACGAAGCGGCGTGAGAGTTCCAGTCTTCGCTGCTCGCTCAGTGGCACCTGCAGCATTCACAAACCCCACTTCATTCCAACCTTCCATTCAAATCCCATTCACTCCTACCTGCTCATAGGTGACGCGACTGGAGCCCTTGGCCAGGCGGCCGATCTTCAGCCCGCCAATCAGCCCGCCCACCTCAACCCTTGGAAGTTGGATTGAGAGAAGGAATAATGAGTGAAAAAGAGCCTGGTCCTGCCAGCCGCCGCCGGTGGTGAGCAGCTGCTCCACGACGGAGACGCCGTGGATCAAGCTCTCCTCCTCCACCACCAGTCCCAGTGTCCGCCACACAACCGCCAGCAGTGCCGCCGCCAGGATGCTACTCGTTCCCATCCCTGCCCCTCTCTCTCACCAACTCCAAGCCCCAATGGCATGAAATCCCAACCAGAGCCCTGTGGAAGGTCGGAGGAGCAGCGGATCTGAAGACCTCTTTTGCCAGGGCCCAGTTTGGCCTCCAGCTGCTGCGCTAATGACTCCTCCCCTCTGCTCGGCTGCACCAGCTCAGCGTAGACCAGCACGGCACAGATGAGAGCTCCTTCACATCTCTTTCATCATCTTCCGTCAATTTGGGGCGGTTCCTCACCCGGAGCAGCAGGGTTGCGGTAGGCGGCGGCGACGTCGGCCAGGCTGGTGATGAGGAGCTCCTCGGTCTGGCCCTGGGTGCTCATGCGGACGCTGATCCCCTCCTCCGCCACTGCTCCACAGGCCGCGCTGATCGGCAGCTGGTAGGGAGGGAGGGATGTTTATTGAGAGAGTCTTGGTGAAAGGGGAGATGGAGAGACCTGTCCGTCCACTTTGACGGCGAGGTTGAGGACGGCGCCGCCGTGCTGCTGGGTGATCGGCGGCGTATCCGACCAGCCTCCAGCCAAGTCCATCCGCACCGGAAGACTAAGCTCCTCCCACTCCCCTGACCTTTCCTCGGCACCATTTGCCTTCCGCAACTTCACCCACTGCAAGTCAATTTCAAGTTTTAGAATTGCGGTTTTTCCAGCAAAAACTGACCTGTTGCGCTTGGAGGACAGCCTGTTTGGTGAGTATGGCGGCGGCGGCCTCGTAATGGCGTGCGGCTCGAATGAGGCGCTGCGGATCCGCGTCACTCAGCCAACTTCCCCTCACCCGTCCCAACGCCCCCACACCTCGCTTCAGTCCCTCCTTCTTCAAACCCACCTACCCATAGGTGGAGCGCTGGGGGCCTGAGTTTAACCTCAAGAAGGGCCAAGGCAGGCTGCCACTCGGCGTGGTTGGCGGGACCGCTTCGGAGGCCGCCCCGCCCCTCCGCCGCCAGCCCCAGCACTTCCGCTATGCACCCCAGCAGTCGACCCCCGCTGCTCCCCTTCACCTCCGCTCCCACTACACAACGCCCTTCTTTCACTCACCTGGATCATGCTCAAGGACCCAAAATAGGACTCTGATCCAAGCCCGTGAGCAAGGGCTGAGTGAGACCGCCGGCGACGAGGGAGCGAAGGGCAGGGAGGAAGCAGCAGTTGTCGTCCGCCTCCAGAGATTCCTTGATCCCATCCAGAGTCCGTGTCAGGAAGACACGTCTCTAGCTCTTACTCATTCAGGCAAGGAGGGGAAGTGAAAAGGAAAGGTGAGAGCCTTTTGTCCTGAAATGCAAGTGGTGCGTCGAGCATGGAGGTGAGAGCGTGCCAGTCGGTGTTGTAGGCGGCGCCGTCCTCCCAACGTATGTGGTAGATGGTGCTGGACAGGTGGCTGGCCACCCCGCTGCGTTCCCCGCTAGTCACCGGGACACTTTCCCGCACTTTTGCCTCCTGCTCGTTTGCTTCGCTCTTCTCTTTTTACTTCCTCCCCAAATGGCTACTTTTTGTAATCAGGACAAAACTAGTAGTCAATTCCGTGCTCAGCTGTAAGTTGAGCAGAGCAACCTGGCAAGTGGCAGCGGCAAAAGCACGAAAGGAAGCCTCTCGACTAGGCCAGAGGTAGACGGAACGGAAAGCAGGCAGGAAGACTTGCAATTGCATGCTCATAGCACTATGCATCGCCAAAGCATTCTTTACCTAGTCTGGAGTCAAAGGGATGCAGCGCCTTCCAAAGGGCATCGCGCGCTTTTTCGATCAAGCCTCAACATCTTTGTCTATCAATCTCAGAACACTTTTCGCTAAGTTTACAAGCCTATGACGTGAAAAAAGAAAAGGCTAAAACCAGGGGCAATATGGGGAGCAAGGCGATGATTGCGTGCTGCTTTGAGGCTGAAGCCGCTGCCTGCTCTGAAGCGGCTCTGTGTCTGCGCCCTGCATGTCGGCAGCAGGAAGTCGAAGAACAGCGACAACTCCAATTCCTTCCTTGCCTTTTTCCCCTTTCAACCTTCCTGCTCAACCTTGAAGGCCCTATCCCCGGCATCCACGCCCAGATAGGTGCAGTCGGTGAAGGGCTGGGCGGTGTGGAGGTTGAGCAGAGTGTCCGCCGCTCTGCTACTGCAATTCAGTGATGTTACTGGAAAAAAGAAAAGGCTAAAACCAGGGGCAATATGGGGAGCAAGGCGATGATTGCGTGCTGCTTTGAGGCTGAAGCCGCTGCCTGCTCTGAAGCGGCTCTGTGTCTGCGCCCTGCATGTCGGCAGCAGGAAGTCGAAGAACAGCGACAACTCCAATTCCTTCCTTGCCTTTTTCCCCTTTCAACCTTCCTGCTCAACCTTGAAGGCCCTATCCCCGGCATCCACGCCCAGATAGGTGCAGTCGGTGAAGGGCTGGGCGGTGTGGAGGTTGAGCAGAGTGTCCGCCGCTCTGCTACTGCAATTTACCCCTACCAGTATCTAGTCCTAGCTGAGCAGTTGAGACTCCCACCTGAGCCATAGGAGTGCGCTGACGAGGTTGAGACAGCCGTCTTTTCGCTCACAGCGCCTCAGCACCTTCTCCGAGCTCTCCTCATAGTGGATGTCCAGCAGTCGACCCTGCGATGTCTTTACACTCTTCTGTGACAGAGAAGTGCTGAAGGCGGTTAAACGTCCGCGTCGGCTTCAAAAATGCCGTGCTCCACCGCTTCCTCTTTTGAAATAGGCAAGCTGAAGGCCAGGATCTCATCAGCTGCATAGCGGCTCCAGTCCATCTGCAGCCCATTCTCATGCCTGCCTTCCAACTCCACATCTTGGCAAGGAGAACCTTGAACTCTTCATCGGAGTCGATGAAGGCATCCGTGCCCGCCACCCAAAGACCGGGCGGGCTCCCTTCTGCCAAAGAGCCTCTTTCAAGGACTTGGCTCAAAAAAGCAGCTGGACAAGGTTGGTGTAACCGGCCAGTTGGAAGGTGAGGATGCGGTAGAGGCGGGTGAGCAGAGTCTCCTGGACCAGGCATTGACTGGGACTGAGCCACTCCTGGCCCAGGGACAGGAAGGCTCGTCCGCAAGGCTCGAACAGGAATTCCCCGCCCTACACCATCCATCATAGCCATTGCTATCACCCAAATGAAAGTAGCGGCACGAGATGGAGAATGAGCAGGTGGCGGTGGAGGAGAACATCGGAATGCAAGGTAGTGTGCCCACTGCGAGCGCTCAGATACTCAGCCAGAACCAGCAGTGCGTTCAGTGTGGACCCGCCTTCAGTCTCGCCCTGGCTCAGAAGATTATCGAAGAGGAGAGCTGAAAGGAAGAACCGCTGCCCAGGTTCTCCACCGGATCTTCGATGGTGAGAATGGGAATGTCCGGAGGGAACAGGCCTTTGAGCTGAAGGAGGTGAAACTCTGCAAAGCTCATTTGAAAGGCTGGCACTTGGCAGGAAGTTTGCTGAGGAAGCCTTTGCGATAGGCATCGGCAGGGGCGCCATAGCGGCAGGTTATACCAATGGCATCCCACATTAGCCTGAAAAATCCTGCTGTTCTGGGTTCTATTAGATAACTGCAGATTGAATGTGGGAAAACAACAAAAAAAGCCCATTAGCATGCGTGGGAAGCTCAGCGAAGATATAGGTACACAGAAACCATGTAAATGTGCGCATTTACACTTTGACACTGTTATTGCGTTGGCGCTTGATGAAAAAGGCAAAGGCGGATTGTTTGATCGTCTATTATGCTTGTAATGCTTCAAAATGAGTAACGGCTCTATATAAAGCTTAAGTAAAACGGTTCTATAGCCTCCATATTTCTACAAATTTGATATTTTTCGTTTTGTCATCACCATGACGACGAACTGTCGATGAAACCGAACGAAAGGATGAAAGCCAGAGCATAAATGAAGAGTATGAAAAGTTAGGACGTAAAGATGAAGCCTTGCCTTTCGATGATTCACAGCCTATCACAGACAGCTATGCTCAGAATATCCGCTAACTAAACCGGTTCTAGCAACTAAGCAACGAATCAAGGCCCAGAGTCCGTAGAAACAGAATTGGTGCTCAGCAGAGATTGAAGGCACTCCCAGCTCTTTCTCTCTCCTAGCAATCAGTTGAGCGTGATTTGGTAGGCGGCAATGTCCATTGGCTGTAGGCGAATGCTGGCGGCGGACTCGAGTGCTGGGTCGGGGCGCCCAGAGACGAGGTTGAGCGTCCGTCGCTGAGCTGAGGCCAGGCTCAGGTCTGCCCACATCTCCCCCACCACCAACTCCTTCAACACTCCTCTCTCTCCAGCCTTGCTGTGGAGGAAGGGGAAGTAGAGACGGAGGAGTTGAGGGAGCAGAGGAGAGGCACACTGCCTCCGCGGCAGTCTAGCGGGACGCGGCGGAGGATGAGCGCCGTTTCCCTGCCCAATCTCTCCTCCACCCCATCCTGGCAGTTCCAATTCTGCTTCCCTACCACTCCGCTTTGTAGAAGAGGGGAGTTGTGAGGTGAACTTTGGAGTAGAGGGCAGGCTGTGCCAGATGGCGCAGATTGACCAGCTCCAAGTCACAGGGCAGATTGCGCTTCAGCGGAACGTAGGCCCCCGCTGCTTCTGCAAAGGGCCGTCAGCGTGTTGCCAAATTGGAAGGAAGCGGGAAAGGAATGTACGGAAGAGGCCGCCCTTCTTTTGCTGGAGTGGTAGTAAAGGGTGGTTGAGGATGGCGCCGGCGTAGTACTCCGCTAGCGACTGTTGACCCAGACGCGATTCCTGAGAATCAAGTTTTGAGAAGTGAGACGAGAGGGAGAGAGGAAACAGTAGGGGGTAGAGGGCCATGAAGGGGTTGTAGGAGGAGGCGGAAGGTGGAGCGTGTGGGATGGTTGTCCGTGATGCCCTGGAAGAGGCCGCGGTTGTCGTCCTGCATCAGACGCCGATCCAGCATCACCTCCAGTTGCCCTGCACACCCACAAACCCTACCCACTAGCCTCGTGTTTCATCAGAATTGTAAAGCAGCATTCGAACATCATTTTGTTAAAATGATGTACTTTGCGAAAAGATCAATAATAGGACACCTGAAGCTGTGCTAGCAACTCCGAGTGACTGAGCTGATAGTAGAGAGAGGCGTCGGTTTGCGTCTTCGAGATAGGCGGAGCTGGGCATTGGATAGAAGTTGCCCTGGAGCGGGATTTTGTCCCAGTACTTTCGTTTGATCATCTGAAATACGGCGTTAATGGGAGAGGTGAAAAAGGGAAAGGAAAAGAGGCCTGGAATCCATTGAGATCGGAGTAGAAGATGCGATCAGGGTTGGCAAGGCCACTGCTGATGCGCATGGCCAACTCGAAGTTGGCCTCACTACGGATGTCTACCAGGTTCTCCATGTGTACTGACTGCCCGTCAACATCTCAACGTCCCATTTCCATGTGTTTCAATATTTCCATGATTCTTGCTTCTGTGACAGCGCCACATTTTGCATCAACGCTAAGAGATGAAAAAGCCGTGAGCAAAGACAGGGGAGAAGAAAAGTATGAGAATTACTGGGATGATGAGCGACGGTAAGCGTATGCCTGAGCAAAGGCAGCCGAAGCAGCACTCTACTGAGAAGCTGGCCTTGGATGGCCAACACCTGGGCCTTCTCCATGGCCAGCGGACGGCCTGGCCCATCGGGCAGGAAGAGATACGCACCGCTCTGCAACCTCCTCCTTCAACCCACCAGACTCAGTCTCCTGTGCCAACCCACCTTGTCCTTGTTACGGACAGTGCCGTACTTGACAAAGGACAGCTCCAGACGCTGTCCCCCGACGGCCTTCAGCAGTCCAGTGGAGGGGTCAAACTCCAGTCTGCCCAGCTGCTCAGACTGAATGCCCAGTTCGGAGCCGAGCGCCTCTTTGCTTGCCCACCTTAATCATGTTTTCTGCTTTATGTTGAAATGAGACAAAATGAGGAAGGAAAAAATCTCGAAAATTGGAATAAGAAAAAAGCAAACGGGATGGAGTCAGGGTCGCGAGCTGCGATGGTGGCAAGAGTAACGCTGTTGATGTCGAGGCCGTCAGTTCGCTCCACATTGTAACGCCTCCAGCCCAAGGGACCAACTTTTGCCACGAAGCACAGCTGCAGCAATTATTTTTCTGCCTTCACTTTCTTGCCTCTTATTACAGACTGGCGGAATTGACAAAGGACGCCAAGAGAACCTCAAAAATGGAGCCAGAGATCTCGAGTCGGTCGCCAGCATCCACAAGGCGCGGATTGAGCTGTGCTGGCACTGCCGCACCATCCGCGTCCTCTACTCGCACCTTTGATTTATGAATTTATTCATGATATAGATTTTCAGAGCGCGGAGTACATTCTGGGTGCTGGAGTGAAGGCAGAGAATCTCCTGGCGCTCCTGTGGAAGAGAGTTGAAGACAAGGACGGAAAGGGGCTTTCCCGAGTCCGGATTCATCACCATCGGCTCAGCCAATGCGTCCTGCTTCATTCGCCGCTCGCTCTTGAAAATTACCTCATTGATCCCTCACCGCTAAAATTTGTGAGGGGTCTATTTTTCTTTGGTCTGAAAAGGGCTATTGGGAGGGGAGGACAAACGAGGTGAAATGGCAATGATTTGAGGTCAGCTTTGGCAGAGGCTCGATCCTGGGCCATGAGTAGCTGGGAGGCTGCGGACAGGATGGTCTCTGCTTGACCCAAGGCTGTCAGCATCCTGCCAAACCATCCCCTTGCCATGTCCTTGCAAAAAACAAGTAAGAATGAGTATACTTCTTGCCATAGTCGACGACGACATGATCTTTGGCGGTGCCAGTGACCCCGTCGTGGTGCTGGAGTAGAGGATGGAAGTGAGAAGGAGGGATGGAGAGGGGAGAAAGGAAGCCTGAAAGAGGCCCATGGCGCGGCGGGCGGCAACGAGTTTCTGGAATAGCTCCTGAGCCGGGAAGTCGTTGAGGCTGTGCCGACGGACGAAGCCCATGGCCAGGCTGAATGCTATCTCCGCAGCCCTGCACCACTTCTACATTTAGGATACATCACGCATCACATGGCCTAGTGCTAAACCTAAGGTGAGATTGAAGGACGCGATCCATGCGTTTGTAAAAGGGTCGGCTGGTATAGTAGCCGCTCCAGTAGTGGTCGTCGCGATCTGCGTAGGTGAAAAAGTCTCCGCTCAGCGTTGGAAAGGTGCTCGGTTTCTCGCCTCAATCTTCTCCATGCCAGGATGAAAGAGAATGGGATGAATATCTACCGATGTCCTTGGTGCCCATTCGCTTGGACACGGCTTCGAAATAGTCATTCAGAGTGCCGAATCGTGCCTAAAAGTAGACGTATGTACGCTGATGGAATGAGGAGTGTAAGTGCGGTGATACATGAGCGTTCCAAGAAGGCTTGCTGTTGATGACGTCAAACAACTGCTTGTAATTGTCGTATTGAGCATCCCATTCCTCAACATCTCCACTTTGCAGAAGTGGGCCAGTTGTGTTGAGCATGAGGCGGAACGTTTTGAGTGTCGTAGCGAAAGTCATCACCGAGTGGGATGAGGACGACGTTGCTTTTGTAGAGCTGGGCCTTCTTCCGGTACTGGTCCAGAAGCTCCGCAGCTCTGCCAACTTTCTTCATCTATCTTGTGAGAGCCGATAAGTTAGAGGAGACCGGCTTTCAGCATTGTCACTGGTGATGGGCACCGGAGGAATGTTCCAGGGACAGCTCATGCCCATGCCAGGCAGTCTGCAAAGCCCTTTTCATTCTATGGATGAATGAGGGTGGATGGGCGGTGACCTTCGGAAGTCGAACTGACAGCAGAGAGCTGGCTCCGGGCCACAGGTGTGCGGAACGTCGTAGGAGTAGAAGGGGAACATGTGCGTCAGCAGGTCCCTGCTCCCGTCCGCCCCCTCTGTAGCAAGGAGTGTAGGAGGGGAGATGTAGAAAAAGAGGGGCACTCCAGAGGGGTCGCCAGGCGAACTCCAGATTGCGCTGGCGGGCGAGCATGTACTTGACGCGATAGTGGGCGCGTTGGATGACGGCCGTGGAGAAGTTGGCCTCCTTCAGCAGGTACGGCATCGTTCCGCTCAGACCGAACGGGTCGATGGACCAGTGGTTGCGAGGGCGATAGTCTCACAATAACGGCTCCTTCTCTGTCCACGATTGACAAGAGGTAACAAGTTAATATCGGCTGTTGCCAATAGATGTGCGGCCGTCTTGACACTTAACATGGTTTGTTTCAGGTTGACATGATCAAGAATTTTGTGCCAGGACTGAATGCATGTGGAGGTTTTGCATGTGGAGGTTGAGCATGGCTGACAATTGCATGGTTTGAGTTTACCACAGCAACTAGAACTCAATTGGATTAAACAAAAAACAAACAGAAGAGGAACTTTTAGGACTCGTTTTGGTTTCTGAGGCTTTTAAAACTAAAAATAATACTTTTAATAATAAATACAAGTAAAAGTCACATTTTCAAAAAATTTTCGAATTTCAAGGCCCTAATTTTTTAGGTTTTTTGAACATAAATCTTGAACAAATCAAAATTTCGCCGATCCCAAAAAAACGTCCTGAGCCACCACCCAGACGGACCTTCATGTAAAATTTCAGCCAATTTCATTGAAAAACCGAGGAGTACGGGCTGTGGTACCACACACATTGGGCTGGCGCGAGGGAGCAAAGCGAACCGTCAGCGCCCAGCCCCTCTTTTCGACCCAGGTGTACGTTTTAGGGGTTATTGCTAGATCTCAATTTTGATAAGGCTGCTGCTCTTCGCAGAAAGCTCCAATCGTGTTAATTTTTTCTGCAATGGAAAGAGCAACATCGAATTGACTATAGTTTATCTTTTGACTTTTGCATGAAACGGTTTTTTTTACCATGAAAACTGCAAAAAACCAAATGTCCGAACTCCTTCTTCTTCTTCTTCTTCTTCTTCTTCTTCTTCTTCTCCTACGCATCTATTCAATGGACGATAGTAGGTATTCATTTCTCATCCCCCCCCCCCCCCCCCCGCCCCCAGGTCACTGGGCTTCATCATGTATTTATTTATTGATAAATCTGAAGTTAAGCTAAGGGAATATATGCAGCAGTGGTGTAGTGGGGTACGCGATTGGACAGCTGAATGAACCTGGCAGGTTCGAATCCTTCCCAGGCATTCTTGTTTTTTTTTGTCTGTTTAAAGCTGAGAAAACAACTGGTACCATCGGAAGGCCTAAAGTAAAGCTCTTTTCTCACACAAATCGATTCTCCAGATTAGAAGCTAAGAAAATTTCTCAAAAATTTTTAAGTTTACCAGTAGATTTGCAATGTAATTTCCGATTTTGTTTCAAAATCGAATTTTGATCAAAAAATTTTTGTTATAATTTAAAAAAAAGATTTTTTTGTTTATTATTTATTTATTATCTAATAAAATATTAGCTCAATGTATAACTAACATTATAAAATTTGTATTTATATATTTTCTACTATATTAAAAGTGGAAGAAATATCTGGTACCATCGGCAGGCCAAATGTGGGTCTCTTTTCGCCAAAATTTGCAATTGACTCGAGTAAAAAGTAAAGGAAATACATTTTATACTAGTGGAATCTGCTGCGTCATCTGCATTTTGTTTTTGGGCGCGCATGGAAAGAGACAATGATCTGCGCGCCAAAAACAAAATGCAACTGTCCAAGCAGCAGATTCCACTAGTATAAAATGTATTTCCTTTACTTTTTACTCGAGTCAATTGCAAATTTTGGCGAAAAGAGACCCACAGTTGGCCTGCCGATGGTACCAGATATGTATATGCGGACAGACGGACGAAAAATGGGGTAACTGTATAAGCGGGCCTTGGCCGCCCGCCGCTCCGGGCAGGGCGCCAGAGCTCCTCCGGCCTCCGGGCACGGTCGCTACGGCCCCTACGCTTCGCCTAGCATGCTTCGCATGCTAGGCTACGCTCCGGGGCCTCCGTGCCCATGCCCTACGGCCTCCGGAGCTCTGACTGCCCTGCCCTCCGTGGCAGGCGGCCTGCGGCCGCGCAAAAATGAAGTGAACTGAGGTGATGGAGCAGCCACTGGTTGCCCTCAATGAGCTGGTCGATGGTGGCGTAGAAGTGGCTGTTGGCCTCGTCCGTCATCACCCACCCGCCAGTCACAATCTCCAGCTTCCCACTGTCCAGCAACTGACGCACCAGAGCCCGCTCACGCTCCCCGATTGAGCGCCACCACATCTCGAAGAAGGACATCTTCAACCCCTCCTTTTATGTCACCCTCATTTCTCCTTTTCATCCAATCACCTCAGCGTAGATGAACTTCATCTCCTTCGGGCTGTTCAAATTCTTCAGCATCCCGTCCAAAATTTGCTTCACCTGCTCCGTATAGTAGCGCTCAAAGGTTTTGATCCAGCCTCAAAAGGAAGAAAGTTGTTTTGCTGGAGTGAGAGGTGGATGAGAGGATAACCAGGGTCATTGTGGGAGTGTGGTAAGACGATGATCTCTAGGAGAGGATCAGTCTGTGTGGCCTTGGTCTGGTCGTAAGTGATGGGCCAACCTTGCTTCCACACCCCGCCGTCTGGGTTCTCGAACCCCAAGCTTTCGTAGGCGTCCAACATCTGCCAAAACCCGCCCGGCTACCTTTTTTATACCTAATCCTTTCTTGTAATTGATCGGCAAAACACAAAGATAGATTTTAGTCCAAGCCTCTCTTATGAACTGACAGGATGGACCTGGATATCGCTGTTGACGAAAGCGAGGCGAGCACTGGCTTGACAGACTGCCTTGTGCAATGGCACTAGGACCCCTGCTGCATCTGCTGGTGGTGCTGGCAGCACTCTCTTTTCTAGCGTTTCTTCTCCTCTTCCAGGCCTCAAATGAACCACCCACTTCTCTACCCTTCCCCATTCCATTAAACCTGTTAGCAAATTTTCTTTGAACCAAATGAGGATGAGGATTACATTAGCATTCTACTGGTGATAATTGATCATACGATACCATTGACGTAGTCGAAACTGGCTATACATTACTCAGTCAGGAATGCGGCTTTTAATGTATTCTGAATGAAACCTCATGGGTGTAGGTAGTTTTGGAATGTGGGAAATGGGTTGGTGTGGGCGGGCGCCGACCATATGGTAGAGCTTTTCCCGAATGTCTCCAATCAGCGCCTCGTTTTGGCCCAGATCTCCTTCCAGCGCTCTCAGCTTCTTCTCTAGCGCGGAAACCTCCTCCTTCAATCTTCTGCTCTCTCTTCCTCTCCTCATATTGATTGATTGATGATATTGATACCTTTTCCTTCTCATAGAACTCCCGTCTTTTGCTGCTGGCAGCGTCCAGAGAGGAGTAGAGGAGGTAGGAGGCGATGAGGAAAATGCTCGAGGCCAGCACAAACGTCAGCCGACTGCGCAGCTTTGCCATCCTCCCCTGATTCCTCACACAAAGCCCATTCACGCTCTCCGCCTCCACCCCCTATTCGGGCGACACCATCCCTTCTCTCAAACCCATTTTTGCCATCGAGACTCGTATTGCATCGAATAAAATTTTATCTAACAACAGATACGCGGGCCTAAAAGTGGGCAAAAGCTGGAAGTCAACGAAGGCAGGAATATGCTTTGTGTGCGCGTAGGGGGTGGGGGGGGGGAGATGGGAGGCGGGGCGCTAGCCGTTTATCCGGTCTCTCTGGGCCCCCCAGAAGCCCTGCTAGCGCCGATGACAAATGACCAGGGCTGGGCCCATATATGGAAGAGAGAGCCTGCCTCCGTATTGAAGACCGGAAAAGGCTGAATAGGCCAAGTGACTGGCGCTGGCCCTGAGCTTTCAGGACTGCGCACTCCAACCAGCCGTCCCCCTCAGCTGAACTGGCCTGTGAACGGGGGCACCTGTGTGCCTGCCTTTTCGCCTCTCTTAGCCTGTCTCCATTTTTCATCACATCTGTTGTGGACGCGCTTTGTGGCTTGTTGTCAAAGGGACGTTGGATGGATGGTTTGAATCGAATATAAGGACGAAATAATGTAGTGGCTTTATTTATAGGCAAAATTAAGTTCAAATGCATGGTTTGCATATCGAACAGCGTTAAGTGAATGGGCTATTCTGGACAAAAGGAGAGTGCTATAAATTTTTGAAGCAGACTTCCAAATAAAAGAATTGCTTCAAAAGTTTCGGCGAATCAGTTCAATCGCAGTGCAGTGAATAATGAAGTACTGTGACAATATGTTACAACTAGAATCATAGGAAATTCAATAAATTTATTCCTTGACAACGTTCAGGGAGTACTTGAGCTCCTTCGAGTTGAACCAGCTGTAGGAATTGTCGAACTCCACCACATCTGTAATCTCGAAAACTCATCTCAGCTGCAGCGCTAAGGCCCCATCTTAGTGGAAAACTAATATAACAGAGGGGAATAGATTTCCTTTATACCAACATTTGCCAGCTTTGGACAGTGGAAGGGAGCCTCGGACTGCGAGGTGGGCGCACTCCATGCGGACGGAGGGCAGAATCACTTCCCTCTCCTCATCCTCCACGCTCCCTTCGAAGCTGACAGCAAAGCCCAGATCTTCAGCCGTCGTCTTGTAGGCAAAGTCCAAGCGGGAGCCAGCCGCCACCGCTTCCAGCTCCACCTTGTGACCCTCGCCTCAAGCAGTCTGAGCTAAAGGCAATTTGTGAATAGAGGCCTGCAAATGGAAGCTGGACCTGCGTAAACGGTGGCCTCAGTGGGCTCCAGGAGTCCATGCTCTGAGTCCAGGTACTCCGACTCTGGCACTGCCCCGCTCTCCGGTGGGAACTGAAAGGGCACTTGATTTCTCTGCCTATTTATCCTCTTCAGCTGGATACCTTGGAGAGATTCTCCAACTGCCCGCCCAGTTTCTGTGGCCAGGTTTCGGGGTTAATGTACTGTCGCAATACCTCCTGCCAGTCTTCTAGAATCATTCACGTTTCCTCCTAAAACAAGGGAATTGGTGTGGAAGGGCGATACGGGCTGGAATCTCGACTACGCCCGTGATTTCCTCGCTAAGAAGTGGCGATACAATGCTGTACGCATAGCCGGCGATGGATGGGGCTGAAAGGTAAGTAGGTTCTCTTTTTATCCCAATGCCTTTTACTTATGCATCTTACCGTTGATGGCAATTATTTTGCGGTAGGGGAAGGGATAGTGCTCCTTTTGCATGGCAGTGACCTGCAGACGCGAGCTTGGCAGGTCTTTTATGTGCTCGTTGAGGGAAAGGTGAAGGAAGTAACAGTGAGGAAGCTGTTGTAGCCGACCTTGAAGCCGTAGGTCTCCGTGGTCATGCCCTCCAGGTCCATCACCAGCGTGGCGCCCAAGTACGGCACCTCCTTCTGCAACCACTGCCTTCACACCAAGAAACGCCAAGCTCCACTGATGCATGCCTTCTTGGCGGCCTCTTCACATAGGCGCAGGCCTTCTTCCAGGCGGGCCAGGGAGTAGCGGATGTACTGGTACGCATTGCTGCACTTGGCCAACCCTGCAGAGGCTGAGTTCCATTGCAGCCCTGTGGAAGGCGGAGAGGAGGGGCAACCGACGACATCTTGGCGACCAAGTTGGCAGTAGATGAGGGGATGCCCCTCCGCGTCCTCACCCACGAAGTCGAATCGATTGTAATTCACTTGCAGCTGCAAGCACAGTTAAACTTTGTTTGTTACTAAATAAAAACGTTATTCCAAAATACTAAAAAACTTAGCATATGGGCAAGAATAAGTTGATTATGTGGGAAACGTGAAATTACTTGAATTCTCACATTAAAGCGAAACGCATTTGTTTTTATTTCAAGCAAACAGATTAGTGTTAGGGCTTATATGAAACGTAAAATGCACAGGTTTTTAGGACAGGTCTTTGGAAAAACAATTTTTGCTATCCTCAGGGCAGTATGTATCAAAACTTAAATGGGTGAGGTTTTTGGACAAAAACACTATTTCAGTGCAGTTCATATCTTCATTTTAAGTTTGACGAATGGAACGTTTATAACAGCTGAGGTTTGAAGAGGTTTGTTTTAAAGAGTCGGTTCGCAAAGTCATCACCAGACAATAGGCAGCAATAGACAGGAGGTATAAGAAATTGAAAAGTCTCACTCGATTGTAATGCTCCTTGAGATCGCCATCCAGCTGCCAGGCTTTGCGAAAAACTGCCGTTTTAACCAGCGCCTCTTTCACCTCCGACACGGAGCCATTCTTAGCTAAAAATACCGACACTCTTGAACTGGGCAATCGGCGGTTTCTGAGCTCACTTCGGAGGAAACGAAGGATGAAGCCGTCGCTGAAGTCCGCTGCTTCGGTCAGGGACTCCCTGATCTGATAGTCAAAATCATCCAATCACTCTGCACCAAAGAATGTGATATGGGAACCTGGCGAACACTGGTCCGATCCTGTGCTGTCCATTCTTTCACCTCCATTTGACGTATTGCTCTCCAGGTGACAGAGATGTTTCGGCGGTTGCTACAGTGGGGATGATGTAGGTGGGCAGGGAAATGAAGATGTGTGGTGTGCGTGTGAGGCGAGTGAGGGGGGAGATGGAGGTAGGATGCGGAAGGAGGCCAGGGTCGTGGAGGTGTACATCTGCCAATGACCTGTTCCGGGCTGGGGAGAAATTTGGCCGCCGGTGAGGGGGGGGGCAGGACGTGCTGGGCGGAGTGCCGAGAGTTGGGGGGCACTTGGTGGCCCACACGTGGTTATTACCACCACAGCCCACAATATGTCACCAGACTGGAAACTCTTCAGTGGGCCCACGCATACGTCAGCGTGATGGCTGTGTCTCTTAGCATCTCTATCTATCACGCCGCCTGAGCGAGAGTCCCTATTTTTAAAATGATATTCCTCGACTCTAGTTATGCTAAAATCATACAAATGACAGTCTTAATGATCACAATTTATATAACTGTTGAAATGTCCATTTACTAAATTTGTGTACTCTACATATTAAGAGAGTTTTTCTGAGAAGGTCAAATGTTTGAAATAGAGGGACGGACAAAAATTTTTACCCCCCTTTTTTATATTTTTTATTAAAAGTAGACATGTTTTTAAGACTTTTGGTAGAGTATGAACATCCAATACTCAAAATTCGATTTTTGGCGAATTTTTGAATGTAAAAAATGGCCGATTTTTTAATCATCTATAACTCTGGATCTGCTCAACGGATTTTGATGATTTGACCACCAATCGAACCATCTCAATGAGAAGAATATTTTGTTTATTTTGTATATTTCTCTACGATCATTTCCTGCCGAGTTATTCACAAAAAATCAGTTTTTCAGTTTTCAAAATTTCAAAAAATTTATGTTTTCGATGTAAAAATTTCATTTGCGCCAGATGAGACCCATTTTTTCTGAAATTTCTGGTAATTTTACATATTTGTACCAATCTATAACTTTGAAAGCCTTGGACCTTCAGAGATATTTGAGATTGAAAATTTGCATCTTCATATTGGCCCCATGTTATAGCATAGGCAAAAATTGAGCAAAAAATTTTTTGTCTCTGAATGCCAATTTTTTAGCTCAATAAATGTCTTTTAACCCGTATCCATCTAGCTGTGTGGTTTTTAGCTTACGTTTTGACCTTTGAGTGCGAAAATTTTGATATTGCTTTTCCCTATGCTGTAGCATAGGCAATGTTGTAGCATATGAAAAGTTGCAGTCAAAATTTTCGCAGTCAAAGGTCAAAACGTAAGCTAAAAACCACACAGCTAGATGGATACGGGTTAAAAGAAATTTATTGAGCTAAAAAATTGGCATTCAGAGACAAAAAAATTTTTGCTCAATTTTTGCCTATGCTATAACATGGGGCCAATATGAAGATGCAAATTTTCAATCTCAAATATCTCTGATGGTCCAAGGCTTTCAAAGTTATAGATTGGTACAAATATGTAAAATTACCTGAAATTTCAGAAAAAATGGGTCTCATCTGGCGCAAATGAAATTTTTACATCGAAAACATAAATTTTTTGAAATTTTGAAAACTGAAAAACTGATTTTTTGTGAATAACTCGGCAGGAAAAGATCGTATAGAAATGAACAAAAAAAACAAAATATTCTTCTCATGGAGACGGTTCGATTGGTGGTCAAATCATCAAAATCCGTTGAGCAGATCGAGAGTTATAGATGATTAAAAAATCGGCCGTTTTTTTACATTCAAAAATTCGCCAAAAATCGAATTTTGAGTATTGGATGTTCATACTCTACCAAAAGTCTTAAAAACATGTCTACTTTTAATAAAAAATATAAAAAAGGGGGGTAAAAATTTTTGTCCGTCCCACTTTTCAACCTCTCAAAAAAGCTCCCTTAAGAGGCTTTTTTGTGAGAATCGTCCAAAAAGGTAGGAACATAAATATGTATCTCCATATATTTTTGTGTAACTCCGCCAATTTTGGGCAAAATATATGCAGAAATGGGGTCAAAAGAGCTCAAAATGTGACGTGAGAAGTGAGTATTCTGATGATTGCGGTTTTTGAAAGGTTTTTTAGTTTCTATATACATGGCTTGATTTAATAAATATTTTTAAATTGCATAGCTCAAAGTATTAACGTGACTATACATTATCTTACACAATTTTGGTCTAATTTTTATAAAAAATATAATCCGTTTTGGTGAAAAAGAAGAATATGCCTCAGAGTTGATAAGCAGTGTCTAAAGTGCGTCTTAATGTTATGTTATAAAAAGAAAAAAAAACCCGGAAACCAATATAATTAAAAATTGTGTAACTTCTGCACCAGTTCCCTTCTTTTTATGTCTCAACAGTAATGCCTAAAGCTGATTTGCAGTTTTCGATGAAACCAAATGTTTTTATCACAATATAATAGGTAAGTTAAAAATGCTATAATATAAAACTTTGTACTACATTTCGACAAAAATTCAACAAAGTGCTAAAAACTCCGAAACATCTTAAATATTTTCAAAAAAGGTTTCAAATAGTTCCCATTGCTAGCGTAGTATAAAATTCTAGGCTGACTCCTTGAACCCCCTCCCCCCCCCCCAAGGTTACACCCCCCCCCAAAGGGATACATCCCAAGATATATATATTGAAAATTTTTTTATTGCCTTAACATACTTCTCTTTACATATCTCGAAGTTTAAACTCAAGAAATTTTTTTTCTGAAGAACTGTATACCTACTTTTACGGCTGACACCTGGTGTCCCCCCATGAGATCCCCCCCCATGAAAGTTCCCCCCATGAAAGTTTCCCCCCCTCATGAAAGTTCCCCCCCCCCCCCCCCCTCCCCAAGATTTTACCTATACCCACACACCCTGCGCTAATGCGTCCCCTAGTTGATACGGCAGTCTAAACAGGGGAATTTGTGTCTTGGGGGGGGGAAACTAGGCGTCAAAACTCATGGGGGGGGGGGAACTAGTCGTCGATTTCGACGACTAGTCCCCCCAAGACACAATTTCACCTATTTTCACCTATAATTCGCCATTTTCAATGGCCAGTGCTAGATCTAATAATTGATAAGGGTTTTTGCTCGTTTCAGACTGCACCAATCTTTCTAATTCTTTTTGCATTAGAAAAAGCAGCAGCGAATTAGGCTACGCTCGAGTAAAAAACCCAAAAAACGAAGTATTTACATGAGAAAATTAAAAACAAAGTGCCGTACGAACTCCTTCTGCTGCTGCTGCTACTCCTGCTCCTTCGGATCTCCTAATGAACGGGTGTAGGTATTTATTTTACCCCCCCCCCCCCCCACCCCTCCCCCGCATCCTTGGGCACAATAACTTATAAATGGTACCATCGGCAAGCCAAAAGTAAGCTCTTTTCTCCCAAAAAAACAATTGCCCCGAGTGTAAAGTCAAAGAAATTTCCTTAGTACGAGTGGAATCTGCTTGTGGGGCATTTGCATTTTGTTTTCGCGCGCAGTTCAAGAACTCTTTTCATGCGCGCTCAAACAAAATACAGGTGACACAGCAGATTCCACTCGTACTAAGGAAATTTCTTTGACTTTACACTCGGGGCAATTTTTTTTTTTGGGAGAAAAGAGCTTACTTTTGGCTTGCCGATGGTACCATTTATTTCTTCAACTTTAAAGATACCAAACTAAAACTCATTACTGTTATTCATAAAAAAATTTAAAAAAGATTCATGTTCATAAAAATTATTTTAATTTATGTTCTTTATTTTTATTATTGTTCTTTTTTTAATTTAATCTTCCTTGGCCTTATACTCGAAAAATTCGATTTTTGGGAGAAAAGTTTTACTTTTGGCTTGCCGATGGTACCATATATTTCGCAGGGTGACGATGATCAGTGTGATGATACCAAGAGAAACGACCCTAAAAAATTTTGCTTTGGCGATGGATTTGCTTTAATTAAAAACGTTAGGAAAAAAATTTTTTCTTGTGTGATTTTTGGGAGAACAGATTAACATTTAGTATGCCACTAGTACCAGATATTTATTCCATTTTAAACATACAAAAAAAAGTAAATGCCCATGTCAGGATTCGAACCTGCTAGATTAACCTAAGAGGCCAATCGCTTTCACCACTACACCACCTGTCCGTCTGTCTTTGTACGTGACTAAAAGGTTAGTATTATATGATTGAACAAAGCCCAAGAGCCAAGGACGCATGTGTGGGGGGGTTAAATGAATACCTACACCCGTTCATGGAGTAGATGCGAAGATGGGAAGGGAAGAAGGGAAGAAGGGAAGAAGGGAAGAAGGGAAGAAGGGAAGAAGGGAAGAAGGGAAGAAGGGAAGAAGGGAAGAAGGGAAGAAGGGAAGAAGGGAAGGAGTTCGTGCGGCACTTTTGTTTTGCAATTTTCTCTATCAAATCTTAACTTATATGCAGCTTTTCGCGAGTACCCCCCATAATTTGATGTTGCCCTCTCCATTGCAGCCAAAATCAGTTCAATCCGTGCTGGCTGGGCTGAGAAAAACTCTTATCAATTTTAAGATCTGGCAATAACCCTCAAAACATACACCTGGGTCGAAAAGAGGGGCTGGGCGCTGACGGTTGCTGCGCTCCCTCGCGCCAGCCCAATTTAGTGCTGCGCGATGTTTTCATTGGCATGCAATTTACCAGCCCTCCTGCCTCAGACGAACTCCATGCCACACTCATCACCCTCATATGCTACGAGCAAGTCTACTACTTCGCCGGGGCAAGGCAGCGACTACAGTTGCCGGGAAAAAAGCCTCCCTCCCCCCAGGAGAAAAGAGCGGAAAATCTGCCAGGCAAAAAGCCTCCCTCAATGAGCAAGAGGAAAAGAGCGAAAAATTTGCCAGGCCTTCTCAAGCCCACCTCAATGTGAGTGCAGGAAGGGAGGAGGAGGTGGAGAGCGGGATGAGCAAACGCGCGCACAAGTTCCTCCTGGGCTTCGGCAAGGAGCACCTGGACCTCGCCCTGTGCGCCTTCACATGCCTCAAGTACCTGCCCTACAACACCTTCACCTCAGACGAACTCCATGCCACACTCATCACCATCATATGCTATGAGCAAGTCTACTACTTTGCCGGGGCAAGGCAGCGACTACAGTCACCGGGAAAACACCTGCGCGGGGACAAGGATGCCAAGTTCATCGCCAGCCTGGACCTCAGCCTCGACAGCAATGCCTGCATTGTCGTTGGCGGCAGAGTCTCCGGCACCGCCCCTCTGCTCCTACCCAAGGCCTCACTGCTCACCGCCATGCTCATCTACAATGTCCACCTTCACAGCATCCACTCCTCCATCACCACCACCCTCGCCAACCTACTCACTCGCTTCTGGATCCCCAAGGGAAGGCAGGGAGTACGAGCCGTGCTCAACAAATGCTACCAGTGCCAGCGCACAAATCGATGCCCCTGCAGCCACCCAGCACCGCCTCCACTACCCAGCTCCAGGACTACTCCAGATCAGCCGCCTTTCACCAACGCCTTCATGGACCAGGCCGGACCCTTCCATCTCACCACCTCCACTCATCAAATGGTCAAACAATGGGTCCTGGTGATGCTCTGCGCAGCGACGAGAGCAGCCTGCTTCGAGATCCTCTACAACTACAGTGCCAACTCCGTCTACTCTGCCCTGGAGCGCATCTGGGCCAAGCACGGGGTCTCCAGCGGCACCATCCACTGCGACCTCGCCAAGGCCTTCGTCACCCTACCCAACCTCGCCCTACTCCTTCAGACACGCGGACCCCTGTTCCACTTCTCACCTCCCCACTCACCTACCTTTCAAGGCTCAGTGGAGGCGATGGTGGGGATGCTGAAGCAGAGCCTCCGGCCAGCGCTCTGCAGAGTGCAACCGGGGGAGGAGGAGTTCCTGACGCTGCTCAGCCGCCTGGAGTCCATCGTCAACAGTCGCCCGCTCATCCCACTCACCGACGACAGCAAGGACATCACCGCCCTCACTCCGAACCTCCTCCTACACACTGGCACCGGCCAGCCCTTCCATCACTACGCCCCCAAGCACAGTCCACCCATCGCACCTTCTGCCCAAGTTCTCCATCAACAAGTGCTCAGACGGCAAGAGCGAGTACACAAGTTCTGGAGGTGCTGGGAGCGGGAGTACCTGCAGCACCTACGCCAGCTCTCCTTCCTACGCAAGTCCAAGACCGCCTACACTCCGCCCATCAACTCTCTCGTCCTCATCTACAACGAGAAGAAGGACCGGCTCTCCTGGCCACTGGGCTGGGTGGTCAAGCACTATGCGGGCGGGGATGGAGCAGTGCGGGTCGTGCTGGTGAAGACGGAGGCTGGGGAGGTGTGGCAGGCGGTTGGCAACCTCATCCCGCTCAAGCCCTGCAATGGCTGCGACAAGTCCACCGACGACTCTGTATCCGACACTGGCTAACTGGGCAGGGGCATTCTCTTCTGCTTCTCTCACTCACTTTTATCTCCCTCTCCAATCCTTGGCCCATGAGCTTGCTTTGTTGTCTAGCATCCCAAACTTGAGCTAAGATTGCATTCGCTTCTTATTCCGACTGCTCCTTTCTCTCTTACTCACCTGCTCTTGCTCGCCCACTCCACTTACTCCTCAACAGCCTTGGTGGATGTAGTGCGGGCGCACGCGGAGAGCATGCCTTTTGCCGCCTCCATGAGCAGTGCCTCTTGCCGCTCTTCCCACTACGTGAATCCAAGGCTGGGAAGGACAAAAGTGGAGGGGGTGGAGGGAGGGTTGGAGGAGGATATGAGACTGGAGGGGGAGGAGTGGAGTTGCTGGTGCACTAGGATAGCGATTTAGGGCCCAACTGTTCACCGCCCACTTTATGCACCGCCTATGCCTTTCCACCCACCCAACATATTCTTTCCTTTTTGAGGCGGGCTGAAATTTTGACAGCTCTGAGAGTCCCGCCTCAGCTACTATTAGAGGAGGAGGATGTAGTTAAGGTTACTCAAATTATTTGGATGAGGCCATCGGTGGAATGGCAGGCCAAACAGATTTCGCTGCCTCAACCACCACATCGATTCTATTGCACCCCTGCATTTATCATAAGTCTCAATACTCCCTCCGAGAATCCGACCACAAAAAGCCTCGCCCCGTCCTTTATGGTTGCGATTAGAGGACAGGTGGCGGTGAGCTTTGAAGCTGGAAGAGAAAAGAGGCTAAAACTGAAAGGGAAGGCAATTTTAGATGCAGATTCTGTCGCGTTCCAGCCCCAGTGGGGGCCACCATTAGAAATAGGTTCAGCTATATTAATATTGAGCATGGAAGAATTAGATGTAGGGCCTCAAGAAGAACGCTTGTTCCGCGTTAGATCTTATAAGCCGATGGCTTATAAACAACTAGCGGGATGGCTGAATCTTCCACACTTCCACATAAAGGCACCTTTTGTGCCAGAAGTGGCGGAGACGGCGTCTCGCCTATTGTCCACAGACCGCCTTTTTCTCATCCAACATTTCGCTATTTCTGCGTTCGACTTTCTGGCAGGAGGCATAGAAGGAGTAGGAAATGAGAAAAGGCTGCCGATTAGTTGTGTAGTAAGAGAAGAGGAAGGAGAAGAATTTGTGCAGGTGAGATCGGTGGGATGGGGGGCGACGGAGATGAAAGGGGCGTTTGGAGTGGCCCTTGAATTTCCGTGTCTTTCCCAACCCGTCAAAGGAAGAGTGATTAGGGGAGAAGAAGTGGGAGGAGAATGGGAAGGGAGGATCTGGGTCGAGGCCAGTTCACTCATTCCACTACACCAAAAGCTTTTGTCGGAAGGAAGGAGGGTGCAGCGAACACAGTTCGATATGTATTTGAGACAAGCGCCAGAATTAGAAAGCCCTTATCTAGAATACCAGACACGCTATGCTGGCATGTTGCTTCAGGGCAATTCACAAACGTCACGGATTTTGAGAAGGTGTGTTGGCGTTAATAGGGAAGGGAGAGGGTGCACACCAGAAGCAGGACCACTTCCGTCCTGTCTTCACCTGCAAGGCACTTCCCTCACTATGGATCAGGAGAATGTGGTGAAAGTTATGGCGTTGTGTGGAATGGCCGGGAAGCCACAAAACTCGCTGGTGCTCATACCTGGAGTGCCAGGAGCGAGTAAAACGGCCACTGCTTTATTAGGAGCCTGCAATTATATTTTATTCCGCACCATGAAGCTTCAAGCGGAAAGTAAAGATTGTAAGGTATTGTTTATAGCCCAAACCAATTTTGCGGCTAGTGGAGCGTATGTGACATTGATGAAAATCCTGCAGGGACTTCATCGTTCACAAAACGCTGAATCAGCCAATTGCATTAGACCACTTAGGATTTGCAGTCAGTCTCATGGTGAGGCTAATGATTTCGAAGCCTGGGAGGTGCCACCGGCACACATGTTGATGCAGCAGGCTCAACAGGGCATTAGACAGGCTTTTCCGGTGGAGTCGGACTTAGAGAACTATGCAAGGCTAGCTAGCGAACAAGCCAATTTCACATTCTATTCATGGATGATTCCCACTTACAAGGAATTCGTTCAGCTGATAGGAGAAATCATAGAGTGTGAAACGAGGTTAGAAGTTTGCAAGCTAGGATGTGAAGAAGGCAGGCAGAGTAGCTGGAATCAGCTACCACTAATTAGGGCTTCCTTGCAACGATTACGCCGACAGAGACTGGCGTTGTATGTTAATTTCTTAAATCCAAATTTAGTTTTTACTACGCTGGACTCCAGCAAATTCTATTTTCTGGAACGGATGGGATTCCGTCCCACCTTATTGGTTATGGACGAGGCTAGTCTGATTCAAAGAGATTTGGCTTTGTGGCAAATAGGACAAACGGGAGATAGGTTGCAAGCAGTAGTGATTACGGGTGACGAGAGGCAATTGCCTCCACATGTTCAGGTCGGAGGACAAATCGGTCGATTGGCCTCAGTTAGTATTTTAGAGGCGTTGCTTTATACTGGCAATCCTCAAACACC
>JASANA010007369.1:0-16706 GCA_030248095.1 Ptycholaimellus sp. GST1_10 | reverse complement strand
GCTTTATAACAGAACTTTAATTAGAAAAAGTTATAACACAGGGATCGAAAATGCCTTTTTGTTAACAGCTGTAGTGATGTAAGGAAGCACGTAGGAAGACGTTCTTTTGGGCTTAAAAAAATGCAAAAAGACCTTGATTTGTTTAGAGCAATCATCAGTTTTTATTTTACTTATGAACCTTTTTCTCAGTTATTCACTGAAAACTGTTGGTGCATTTAAATATTTCGGATCTTATGTCCTATCAGCAAACCAGGCGCACAATGTTTCATCTTTAGATATAGTTAACCGCTAATTAACCGCTCCTTTACTATTTAAAATCTACCCAGTTTGTCCAAGTTACAAAGATTAATTGGGTTCAGTCGATTTTGTAACTATTACAGTGCATTAATTACTGTTCAGGATTAATACACAGCAGCATATGAGCGATTCCTCGACCTGTGGTCAAATGGTTAGATCTTTCTGAAGGTGAAAGACTGGCCTGGAGAGGCTGGGCGAGGGATGGAAGTAGGGGAGGCGGCTGGGTGGGACGGAGGAGAGTGGGAGGAGTTCCAGAGGGGCGCGCCCGGATTCCCCGGTCCGCTCGGAGGAGACGCTGAGCCAGCCCGGCTCTGGAGGCTCGCTGCAGGACAGGTTCTCCTGTAGATTTTGGAAGATGCTAAAGTCTTTCAGGTAATTTGGATGAACAAAATGCTGGTTTTTGATTTTGCTGGCTGGTGATTTAGAGTGTAATGGCATTTGGCACTGCTTGTGGACTATGATTGATGAATAACTGATTTTGAAAGAGCGGAAGAGTGGACAGAGATCAGAAATTCGCGTAAGCAAGTGAAACTAAATTTGATAAAATTAAAACAAATTTAGCAAAGCCTGAAAAACCCAGCCTTCTGGAGTAGGAGTTCGTTTGAAGGGAGCAACCAAAATTAGAGTGCTTGTCCTCGATCCTGATTAAAGGATTATGGAGAATCGCCGATTGGCCATTTTGACGAGAAACATCACGCCACTTCAAAGTTCAACGAAATGCTTCAAAATATTACCTATCATCCCTCACCAAAAATCCACCATCCTATTTTCCCAATTTGAAAAGGGGCAGAATTTTGTGGAAAGGTCAAAAACCTCCTCCTAGAAACTCCCCCTTTCACCCATTAACGCTAATTTGAAAAAGGGTAGAATTTTTTGGATCCTCAAGAACCTCCTCCTACAATCTCCCCCTTCCACCCATCCAAAAGGCCCACAGTCCCACCAACAATGAAGATGTCGTCCCGGCGGAAGCTGAGCTCCGCTGTGCCGGGCATCCCGGTGAAGGCCAGTTCGGCGATGAGCTTCCCTGGGCCGCCCCTGCTGCGGCTGTGAGGGTGCTGGGGGCGGGACGGGGCCTAGAGAAGCGGCCCCGATGGAGGCCAGCAGTGGGAGAGTAGGGCAGGGAGGCTGTCGAAGCGGGCGCCGCCGGTGAAGAACTGGCCCAGCAGGCTGCGGATCCTGCAGGCTGAGGTTTCAGCCGGAGGTTGGGTGTGAATTTATATACATTGATATTGATTCATGATGGGTATACGAAAACAACAAATTTGTATAAGTGCCAGAGTACCGAACAGCAACACCGGGCTGGCGGAGGAACCAAAATTATTGATTCAAGCTATATTTCGGAACAAACTTCACGAAGCTCGTTTTTACTTAGCTGAATCGGAAAAACTAGAAACAACCTAAAGTGCTGCACAGCGGCACTGGGCAGTCGGAGGGAAAGAACAAAACGATCCGGCCGCTGGGCCCTGCTTTGTCTGAGTAGCCAGCCGGCGCCGAACTCTGCCAGGCGTCGCTCTGCCTCCCCGCGGCTCAGCACCCCGTGAAACCACCTGAAGGGCAAAATTTTAATTTTAAATTTTGGAAAAGCAAAAATCAAAGCTTTTTCATTGCTTATGGAAAATAATGATGTTAAAAAGTCAGCAAGAAATTTTTGAAAATTTGATGTCTACAAAATTCACCTCAAATTTCAAAACAATCTCAAATTTTTTCCACTTGTACAAGCGTTAGTTTCGGAATCAGTAAAACAATTAATGTTCAGCGTATTCATAAATATTTTAACGAACACAATCATCATAGGTGTGTGTGGATCAACATCATTAGACGTTTCTAAATCTTGAATATTAAATTTCCTAGTAGAAACATCAGACAGGTGAGTATGATTCGCAAAGCTGCAAATGCCAGGTCAAACGTGTGCGAAGGCGGAATAGGCTTGGCGGCCAGAGCATCGGTGAGGTAGTGGCTGCGCACAAGCGGGGAATTGTTGTTCTTGGCCCCGAGACTGGCTGCAGGACTGGAGCCGGTGCTGCTGCTGCAACTGCCGCCCAGCAGCCCAATGCTCAGGTAGTTGCTGCCTTGCTCTTGCGCCGGCTGCGGCTCTTCAAGGGAAATACTCACTGGGAAAATTCAGAAATTTTGGAAACATAGCTGGTTGAAAAAATACTCCACCGCAAGGCAGGTAAGCCATCGAATTTGCAATTTGCAAAGTGAACAAATGCGATGTATGAAACATTATGTCATGGGAAAGAAAACTAGCGTTGGAACAGAATGCGTTGGAGCATACTGAAACGGTAGCACCCTCTCAATTTTTTTAAAGTTTAACACTGAAATAAAAAGTAGCCTTTAGTTAGTTTGACTTGAATTTAGCGTAGTCCAAATTTGCATATAATTTTAGAATCCCAAAAAACTGCGCGATGTTTTCATTCCATTTCATTTCACTCATTTTGCCAAATATCCAAATTATACAGCTTAACGAAAATAGAAATAATCGTTCTTGGAAAGCCCAACCATTTTCGGCCTTCTTGAAGGAGTCATCCGAGTAGAAGGGGTCAAACTCGTACTCCAGACTCTGCTGCTGCACCCTCGTCCACTGCTCCTCCTCAAACTTCTTCTCTTTGCTTTTCCATGTCCCCTATTCCTTTCCACATGCTCTTCGGTTAGTTGCAGCCAATCTCCAATCACCCAGCCATTTGCCAACTTTTCGCATGCCTGCGCCATTCGCAATCAGCCGTCTTCACATGGCTTCGCGCAAGTCCCCAAAAATAACCTTCATTGACGCTCGCAAAGGTTGAATGAAATTGAGCTAGCTACTTTTGCGGCGTCTCATTTGCGTCACGTCTGAAAGGCCTGGCCTCTGCCTCTCGAGTACCCATGCCAATTCGATTCTCATTCCACCTGCCCTTGCCCCAAAGCGGTTTGACCGCACCAACCACACACAAAGCCCCCGTCACACCCTCTGTTACACCCTTTCACTTGCAGACTCTCATCGGCGTTCAGGTGTGCATCTGTTAGGGCAAGCGCAGGGAGAGTGAATTTAGGGCAACTGCTTGAAGCCATGGCAACGCTCTTTCCCCCTTGTCATGGTCGATTAGTGGGGGGCAGGGGGCTGCTGGATGAGTTGTAGGGGTTATTTTGGACAGCCTTGTTAGTGTGCGTGAATTGGCAAACAGGGGCACACGCGTGGGCATCCCTCTCTGCCAGGGGTTAGCAGCAGCCACTGTCCAAGCCTCCACTACTACCTGGCTGGCGTCCATGGCTTTGCCGCTCCCTCCTTCCGTGCCTCCTGTGTCTGTGGCCTGTGCGCCTACCTACCCCGGCGCAGTGGCGGGGCGCGCATATAGGTGCACATATAGCCGGAGTGATAAAAGCTGGGTGAAGAGGGGGGGGGGCGTGGCGGGCCGGGGGGGCTAAGGGGGGGTGGGGGCACTAGCCCATCTGATGGACTACTGTAGGGGTGGAAGGCTATAGGCGAGCACTTTGCGGCAGGATGATGCGCAGGAGCTGAAAAGGGGGGAAGGCTGTGTGTGTGTGGGGTGCATGGGAGTGAAGGCAATATAGAGGAGGATGGGAGGGGAGGAGGAGTAGGCTGCCAGCTCCCTGCCTAGCAGCGTTCTCCCGTCGACCCACACATACTCTCTCTGCCTCGCCTATGCCCCCCCCCCTCTACACGGCCTGTTTATCACGTAATTTGTACCCCCGCACACCCCCGCATGCGCCCCCCCCCCAAGCAGCCCCCTCGCTTTGGGATGCCTTGACAGTGAGCGATTGGTGCCGGTTGAGGCATGCCAGGCTCCGGGAGGAAACTGATTGGATTAGTAGGCCAGACAGAATCGGATGGAATGATTAGGGAGGCTGTAGTTTTGCCATTTTTGCCTCAATATTAATTCCCAGCCTTTTCCTCCTCTGAACAACTGAGAGCAGTGGCATAGGCATGCTTGGGCTTTGTTTAGGACGCCTGTGAAGATGCATTTAGGGTCCAATCAGAAGGCTCAAAAAGGAGACACCCCCCGGTGCAACTGGTGGGTGAGCTTTTCGGGCCAGAGTTTCGCAGGCAGCTCCTTTTTAGGGCCTTGGGGGGCTGTGTTTGAGCGATCGAAGGGCTAGAGAGAGAGGCTGGGGGCCGTTTTGTTCCCAGGGACATGATCTACACAGGAAGGCCGCTCCTCCACTTTGTTGCTCTCCCTTTCTCAGCCGTCCATTCTTCCTCCCGGCTCTTCCCCCGCAAGTCCTGACCCAAAGACTGTCAAAGGGGCGGCCTCTTGGAAATTTGAGTGGCCAGTTTTCGAGGCTTCCCAGTCTAATTCTCCCTTGGCTGGAAGGTCGGGCCCCGAAAAGATCGCCGAGGAGGAGCGGAGGCCCCCCCATCCGCTTTTATTGCTTTACAGCATCTGGGTGGGGGCAGCAGGCGGCACTTGTGGATGTTTCATTGACTGGCCCTGCCACTTAGAGGCCGCCCGCTTTGCCGTGAAATTTGGCGCAGTGGAAGAAGGAAGAAGAAGGCTTGCAGATGTCTGGAAGCGGGCAGCCGAGAAAGTTCAGCGAGAAGATAGCCATCCTCACGCGGAAGCAGAACGAGGATGCACAGGCCTTCAACGACATCATGGTGGATGTCCGACGCATCACCACCTCCACCAATGCCGTACGCAAGCGCTTGCCAGTATTCCAACAGGGCCAGTGTTTTAGGTATTTTAGGCAAGAAGCATAGGGTGATTTGCTGCAAAGTCTTGGCTCAAACTGGCGATGTTTCAAGGATATATTAGAAGCATCAACATTTACTGCAGAAATGATGTACTTTCGCAGTGTTAGTGGATTTAGCTGGTGATCCTGGTAGGATTAAATTACCACAGCATTTGACAAACTAGGTAGCCTCAGCCGTTGGATGTTTCAAGGAGATGCCAGGCAAATTAAAGTATGGACATAGCCAATTCCGAATCCGTAGACATGATTGAGCTTCTTTAAAAAGAGTAAGGATTACACTTCTTCAAAAAAAAGAGTAAGGATCTTCTTTAATAACACGATTTGTTAAGTATGCCTCAGCCTGTAGGATGCCCCTTATAGCACAGACAATGCGGAATCAATCACAATCTCAAAGCTTCTGCCAAAGTAAAAGGAGTATGGCTGGATTAAGGAGGCCCAGTCTCCGTCCACGTCGAAGGCGGGACAAGGGCCTCACCAGCCCTCCTGGCCCAGGCCCGGCGGCTCTCTGCCCAACGTCCACGCCGTCGTCGGCAAAGCCCCTCCCGTTATCATCCCCCGCTTCTCCTTTCGTGTCTCTCCTCCACTGCTCCGCTTCCTTCTAGCTCCTTACTGAAACATCTTTTGCCTCAGTGGAAATTTTAGCTGGAAGGCTGCCGAATCACTAGAAATTGCATCCAATTGTGGCACTGCTGGGCACTGCTTGACATACCTGAACTCGAGCTAAAAATAATTCACTCAAAATTGAACATCCAGTCAGCTCACCATTATACTTCAATCTCCCCTACCAGTCCCTGCTCCCCTGCGGACACACTTCCCAACCTTCAAAAGACCTCAATGCAGGGCATGGACGCAGCCACTGCGCAAGCCATGGCCGCCGCCGGGGCTCTGGTAGGCGGCGGCTACCCGGGCTCAGCGATGGCCGGCGGGCCCAATCCGCGGGTGATCCACGCCAAGCGGACGTCCACCAGTCCTGGTGGACACCCCGGCTACCATCCCTACGCCCACTCCCCGCGCCACGTCAGCCCCCAGTCCAGGGCATCGCCGGCCGCCAGCGGCCCTGTCTCGCCCAGGCAATCCCCCGGTTGGTGCGCTCCAGTGACTACTCAGGGGGCTGAGGTTGCAGTTGGGAGAGAAACTTGATGATGAGAGGGCCTTGATAATGGTCTAGAGAGTTGACAGTGTGATTTAATCAAGCTTGATTGGGATTACATCTGGGATCGGATATATCGAAGATGAGATAAACTTAAACTTGGTAAAATTTGGTTAGATTTTAAAAAAAACATGGGTCGTCCCTGAATCAAACGGTCCTGTGTCGCGCAGGCAATCCCCCCGGTTGGTGCTCTCAAGTGGCTACTCGCAGGGCTGAGGTTGCAGTTGGAAAAGAAGTTTAAAATTGAGAGAGAGTTGAAGTTAATAAGAATAATGTAATGAGATGTGAGATGATTGGCATATGTCCCATAAATGAGCCATAATTTCTATCTAACATTTTGTAAAGTTTGATCAAATTGAGAAATAGGTCGATTTGAATCAACTAATCGAAAAAACAGTGCTGGTGATGTTTCATGGAGGAAACCTATAGGTCGCATGAGAGTAATGCAGTAATTCTACCATGCAAGTATTGCTAACTATTGAAGTTGCCACAGGCTCGCAGTGCTCAGCTGGTTTGTCCAGACTCTGCCAATTCATAAAAATTGCTTCAATCAACTATTTTTAACAAAAGCCAAACATCATTTCCACAATTCTGGCCAGAAGTTCAAAACTTTCTGCTCCAACTTCAACAGCCGCTTTTGCAGGCCGCCCGCACAGCAACGACCGGATGGGGCCGCCCTATCCGGGCATGATGGGCGGGCCGGCCAGCCCAGAGTTCCTCCAACTCCCGCCTGACCAAGGCTGGCGGCGGGCCCACTCCGATCCCACCCTCCACTCCAACGTCGCCGTACCTCTCCTGCCGCCCGGCGTCACCCTCCCCATGCCTATCTACCCGCCGCCCGGCTCTGTTCAGGCTAGCTTTTTGTGACTTTCCGCTCGGTGCTTGATTGGCCAGTGTCTGTGATTGCATTGAATAGAGCTGACAGCAGGAAAAATGCCCTCCACCGCGTTCCCGGACTTTTGCGAAAGGTCAGAACACTCCCGGGGGTTTTTCTGAAGTTCTTGCGCCGGCTACGCCCTACTCCTGGTACTATTGTCAGTCCTTGGTCGCACACGACTTATGGAGGTAGCCGTAGTAGCTCCCTATCGGTCGCTACGGCCAAGATAATTTTGGAAAAGGAAATTTTGGGCGGTCCCAAAAAGTAGTCCGGGAGTGTTCTGGCCCCGAAAAATGGTATCACAGAAACTGGCCTTTCGTGAGAAACTTAAGATACTTCTGAAACATTGATAATTATCGACATTGCCAAAGAGCAATCAAATGATTGGGAATAGTCGAGACTAAATTAAACTGGTGAAACATGGGCGGGCCAAGTAGACAATGTGGTTGCTTGGCCAGTGTCTGTGATTGAATTGAATAGCGGTGACAGCAGGTAAAATGGTATAACGGAAACTGACCTTTCGTGAGAAACTTAAAATACTTCCGAAACATCGATAATGACTGTCATTCCCTGAGACTTATCAAACGTTTCGGAATATTCGAGACTAAAATAAACTGGTGAAACTCGGGCCGACCGAGTAGACAATGTGTGTTTGCAGCTGACGCCGCAGAACTCGGTGGGCTCGGACGGGGGCCTGGGCGGCTCCCACGGGGGCTCCCCCTCCGGGGCGCCCCTGGACCCCATGGTGGGCATGGGCATGGGAGACCTGAGCGAACTGGACTCTCAGGCCCTCGGCATCCCCACGCCCGCTACTTCCGGCTCCGGCTCCCTCCCCGACCTCCCTGCTCAGGTTGATTGGCGGGCTTTTTTAGGGGGACTCTTTTATCTGGCCAAGCCTCTTGAAGTTTTTGATTAAGACGTCTGTATTGTGCCTGAATATCTATTGTAATTTGTGCCTGAATTTTCAGAAAATTCGAATAGCCTCACAATTCAAATAGCCTAGCTTTCTGCCCCAATCCAGCCATCTCATAGGAGCCCTAAAATCCCGAAATTTTAGGCGCAAAAACAAGGCCACAACTTCTTTCAGCCTCAATTTTGCGCCCAAATTATCCAGGCACTCAAAAAGCCTCAACAAATTTCCCTCATCCAATCCAGCTCCGTCCTCTGCAGGCCTACCCCGGCCAGCAGCAGCAGCCGGTGTTCTATCCCGGCTGCGCGGCGCTGCCCTACGGCCCCCCGGCCGGCTACCCGCAGCAGCAGCAGCAGCGGCACTCCATCCAGTTCCCCGTTCGCAGCGCCGCCGGCGGCCCCGTGCACCAGCCATACTCCGCCGAGGCTGCCATGCCGCCCGGCGGCAGCCCTGCCACATCCTCATGGGCCAACCAGCCTGCCTACTCCATGGTTGGTGAGCTGAGCTGATTAGTGAGTTGAGAAGGAGTGGAGGGGTTGAGAAATTCGTGCAAAGTAGAAAAATGAGGTGTTTTAAGCTTGTGTTTATTTTTTCGAGTTGGACGAGGACGAATTGAGAAATTCGGGCAAAGTAGAATAATGAGGTGTTTTAATCTTATGTCTATGTTTTTCGACTTTTGGCGTATAATTTGACACTAAAAATCAGTATAATATTTTAACACTTTGATTTGACTCCGCCACGATTCTTTTTCTGGACATTTTTATAGTCGTGGCAGCTTAGTCGTTTGAACTTCATGCGTGGCCTAAGCATGGCAACTGAATTGGCAGGATTCCGGGGGCCAGCTGCCCGTGACCGCATCTGCCAGTCAATCGGCGCCCACTTCGCCGCAGCAACAAGGCTAGCTTTTTTTGCATCAATTGCCGACAATCACTAATATAATATAAAGCAATGTTTTGAGGCGGGGAAGCGTCCAGCAGCCCAGTGCCTAGCCCAGGCACAGCCGCCTACAACCACGTCCATCACCAGTTCTCCAACATGAGTTTTCAGCAGCCGCAGCAACCGGTTCGTTTGCAGGACTTGCGCTTTTGCGCGGAGTTTTTTGGCAGGGTCATTAGATGGAATTATTGGTTTTTTCGATGTAAGGAAGCTTAGACCAGGACCGGTTTTTTGGCATGGGTATTTTATGCAAAAGCATAGCTGTCATGTAAAAATTTTTTCATTATAACGGCCAGTTCAGAATCTAAAAAATAAGGATATGCAATGTGCAATGGAATATATTACTTATAACTTTTTATCGCAGTAATTTCATGAAAAATACCAGTTATTTAGAAGAAGAAAGCAGTTAGCAAGCATTACGAAGCATAATCACTACGAAACCTAAATAATGCTTAAATTTGTCCAACTTCATAACAAATTGAAAAACAATATCAAATTTTCAACAACAAAATTTAAAATCAAATTTTCAATATATTAAATTTTTCTAATTTGCGATTAATTAAATTTTTCTAATTTTCTAATTTTCAATAAGTTTCAATAAATTAAATTGTCAAATTTTCAAAAAACTCGTTTTTTCAAAGTTCCAAAAACTGTTCTAGGACTGGTGCTACGGCAACGGCGGGGACTCCTACCCTTCGCCGCCCTCCGTGAGCAGCGCCAGCGGCGCCGAGGCCTACGCCCGCTCCTATCACACCCTCAGTCCGCCCCAGCAACAGCAGCCACCGCCCTCCACCGCCTCCTCCGACATCCCCCAGATCACCCTCACCAACGCCGACGCCACCAACGCCCCCGTCTTCGACCCCACCAACCTGGACCTCGCCGACCTACAAGGGGTCCGTCATCGCCACCTTTCCTCTTCCCTCTTTTAGCCCCCCCCCCCTTTCTTCCTGTCCCCCTTCTCCAACTGTTGCCCCTGTACAGATTGACATCTTCTGGTAAGGTCCTACCTTTTTCGTCTACAAAATTTCGCTTACAACTTCATTGATTGGCCCGTAATCTGGAATCAGAATCAGCCAGCACTCCGATTGCTCAAATCAGGCTCACAGCCCTGCCCAGATTTTTGATCTATCCCCCAATTCGTCCACTCCCCTATCCAGCCCCAAGAAGCCTGACAGTTGCAGATCAGCCAGGAGGAGATCCAGAAACTGCTCGTCAGCGACAGCGTGGACCCTGCCTGCGAAGCTGTCCTGCGACGCGACTCCAGCTAGAACACCCCCCATCCTTTTCTCTCTCTCTTTCTCTACCAAAGCACTCTCTCCACCTCACTCTATATTTCTGCCTCTCATTTCCACCCTCCCCTTTTCACTCTGAGCGCTTGCTAGTACTGGCATAGCTATATAGCTGGATAGGTTATGCAGGCGTATTTGGAGGATAATTGAAATTGCTGCTGAGGTTTTTTGTAAATGCTGACTACCACTTGTAGATACAGATTAGCTGCTGCATGTAGCCTCCAGAAACCCACCAGCAGCAATTTTGGCTGTCCTTAAGGCTTCCCATGCAAACTCCTCCTGCATATCATTTCCACCTCACCACTGTCCCTCTTCCAACAATTTACACGTATACTTTCTCTCCAGGCATACCTCTTCTGCTCTCAGCTCTCGGCGCTAGGTGTTACTCTGTACTAGTTTAACGGTGTATTTATGTGTCACTCTTGCTAGACCTCCTTAGATGTTCTATCCCACCAATCCTATACTCCTACTGTTGTACATCGAGACAAGTCAATGTTGCCCGTTCCAATCACAAATCTTGGCAGACAATTTTGTCAGGGGGTCTGTGTGCCCTGTGCTAGCCTGTCCCTTTCTCTTGTCTCGTCGTGTCTGCTATAGCTGGTCAATTGTAGTCTTCAATTTACCCCAAAAATGCCACCCCTCCCCGTTCGCTAGTCCCACAGAAGTCTACTCAGTCACAAGCGGTTTCGATTTCGGCCTCATTTGTGAGTATTAGTCCAGCCCAGGCGCACAAGCTCTGTCTACCCAGGCTTCTTTTCTCTCACACTGCATCTCAATGTCGCGCTCTTCGAATTGTACCTGTCGCACTGAATCCTTTGGCCAGTTTTCTCCAAATTTCGTCTCTCTCCAGCAAGTGTGCGTCATACCGATTGCTTTTTTATGGCTATTGATTTGTTTCCTGTCCAATTGCTGCCCCGCTGTTCTGCGCTGCTTTCATGCCCGCTTCAAGCATTGGCCGGAGGCTTTTTTGTTTGATCAGAATTGATCGATCACCTCTGGCTGGAGAAGATGATGGAATGGCCATTTCAATAAACCTATTGCCAGCTCCTTGTAAGCAATGCACGAGCAGTGCGGCAAGGCAACAAACGATGTTTTTCTAGAGCAAGATTGTGACAAAAGATGCGGCTGGAATCCGATTGATAGAGCTAACAGATGGTGCTGTATTTTACGTCCAACGTGACCGATCCACCGGCCAAGCTGTACATGGGCCATGACAAGGTTGCCAGGAATGATTTCCTTTATTCAATTAGTCTACACTATAGCTCTCAGCTCAGAGCTTAGGAATAGCTGCTGAATGATCACACTCTGTATAGTGAAAGAAACAAATAAAAAATATACTAGCGCAGGTGGAGAACGAAGAGCTAATTCGATGGGGCTGGCCAGAAGATGTTTGGTTCCACGTTGACAAGGCGAGCCTGCTTTTAATTCCATTATATATGATCTATGAAACGGAAGATGGATTGCAATAAATAGCCGCTGTTTTTGTTTATCCTTGTCATGAAACATCAGCACACTCAGTAGGTCTTGTCTTGGTGATCAAATGGTGGCAAAGTTCCAGCTATCCTCAGCCCATGTCTACGTTCGCCTAGCCCCCGGCCAAAGCATCGACGAGATGAGCCCAGAGCTGGTGGAGGACTGCGCCCAGCTGGTGAAGGCCAACTCCATCCAGGGCAACAAGCTCAACGACGTCGACGTAGTCTACACCGCTTGGGCCAACCTGGACAAGACCGGGGACATGGCTGTTGGACAGGTGAGATAGGCTGGCTTTTGCAAAATTTTTGCAAAAAAATCAAAAATAGTAAGGTATAAATATTTATACTGCTCGCTAAATTAGACACTTTTATTGCTTTCTTAGGTTTGATGCAGAGCTCAATCATTTTCTGCTGAATTTGCAGAAGCTTGTAGTTTTTAGCACTTTGGAAAATGTTGCTTCGCAGGTGGGGTTCAAGAAGCAGAAGGCGGTGAAGAAAACGCGGGTAGAGAAGCGAAAGAACGAAATCATCAACCGCCTGGAGAAGACCAAGGTCGTCAAGACCGGCGTCGATTTTCAGTTCCTTATTTTTCTATTTCCCTTGACCTGAAGAGACTGCCATGCCTTCACAGAGCAGAGAAGGAGGAGCGGGATCGACTGGAAAGAGAGGAGCAGAAACGACTAGCAAGGGCCCAGATGAAGAAGGAGGAGGAGGAGAGAAAGCGATTAGATGAAGAGCGCAAACTTAGGTTGAAATCAAAAACTTTTGATTTTTTCAATTTAAATTTTTTAAAACTTCCCTTCGGAATTTTTGTTTTTTTCCAATAAAAGAATTTTGTAACAGAAAGATATTGCAGGAATTATGAAGGCTACTTTGACTCGAAGCAGATGAAGTCCAACAAGGAGAAAGCCGATGAGAGCGACGATGATTTTATGTGATTGTTGAATTGGTAGGATCGGGTTGAATTTTTTGACTCGGGCCAAACGAGAATGAAAGGTTCTCAAGCAGCCTTTTTCATGCAACTATCGGGCACAACAGCATTTACCCAAAAACATTCCTGCCCAAAAGCAAAGTCTAACTGTGCATCAAGTCAGTTATGGATTTATAGTAATGGTCGAAGAGGAATCTGAATACGTCTGCTTAGCCGAATTTCTGGAGTCTGCTATTGCCACATGCCAGCCAAGCAGACTAAATCGAGTTTTCACGCCTTCCGAAGCTGAGGTTGACTTTCATTTTTCTGTTTCCATCTGCATTCGACTTTCACAGGAACTGATTCGTTCTGAGAACGGGAGTGCAGAGGATCTCTTCTGGCAAGCGCCTCCAGTGTTAGCTCAGGCAGACATCGACACCCTCTACGAGCTTGCCCAGAAACTTGCCAGCATTTGCGCCCTCCAAAAGGTTGCCCATAAATTGATGCCTAACTTGTATCATTATCTCTATCTTGAATACCCGATCAAGTTTTATTTTTCGTGAACTCAATCTGACAAATGTGAAGGGTTTGTGATTGCAAAGCAAGGAGAGGCATGGCAAGACAGTCTCATGCCAAAACTTGGCTAAATATTAATGCTACCAAGAAGTTGGTGGGAAAACTGGTAGCTACAAACTTGCTGCTATATCTCGAAAAAATGGCAAAATAATGTCTTCATAAATCTTCATAATAATTTTATTTGAAAACGCTGCCATCGCGCCACTGTTATCGCAAAATGGTCAACTGCCAACATGGCAAGTGAAATATTGAAACATGGAAAAACTGGACTAGCTTTGATCTATAGAAAGTATGTCTTGAATGTTTGCCATAATTAATTTAGGCCATTTGGCACCATCTAGCGCTCAAAACATAGGATAAAAGCTACTGAAGGTACCGGTTTGGCTGGACGGTGGTAGTCTACTGGGAGCTCTGCGTCACGGCGGCCTGATTCCCTGGGACGATGATGTGGACTTTGCCATGCTTAAGTGCCACAAACCGGCCTTCCACCAGCAAGTCATCCCAGTCCTGCAATCCGTTGGCCTCAAGGTTCCGTCTTTATTGTTCAATCATAGAGAAAAATTGATGTTTCAGCTGCCGCTGTTTATCAGTTGCATGAAATAGTTTTGGTAATATGTCCATTGATTCAGTCATGTCACTGTCATTGAACTGATAAAGCTATCAAACAATCTAGTTGGATTTAAATCAGGTCATATGGTCGCGATATCTCATCGCTCAAGGACAGTCATATGTCTGACCAAATATCTCTGTGCAATCCAGACCATAAATTTTGACCAGAAGCCCTGTTTATCCATCCTTTTCATTGCCAAGCAAATCCGCTATGTTTCATCAGCCATCCTGCCCAATTTTCTTGGCCGATTCTTGCAATTCCTTAATGGAGCACTAATTGAGGCTGCAAAATCAATTCATCGCTGATCCCCCTCTTCCCACAGCCAGCATTGACCTAGGCGGTGCCCTGGTGGTTCGGCGGCTTCCGCGTCTTCCGAGCCGATGCCCCGCCGCTGTCCCCTCAACTGCCGGACTGTGGCCGGCCCTTCCTGGACCTCTTCCTCCTGAACGAGGCCAAGGACGGCGGGCTCTCCTATGCCAATGGCAGGGCGGCGGCACTCTGGCCCTGCTCACTCAGCAAGAGGGATGTTCAAGAGCCGCTCCAGCTTGCCGCTTTCGGTTTAGTGCTTGCAATTGAAGAAAGGCTATAGATGGGGAAACGGAGTATCTTATTGAGGACTGTGCTTGATTGGAGAATTTGACTGATTAATGAAACATCAGATTTGAAGCTTCATGCATAGAGGAAAGCCTGTCATGAAAATGGTTAAAAATAATTAAAAATGTTTATTTAAATCTCAATTTTAGGACCAGATACAGTGCAGTGGTTAATTGTTTCTTTTCTTTCATTCATACAACTTATTTCAACATCTTAAGCATGTTTCTAAGCTTTGCATGAACAATGAATTTTCATAATAGACTGGTTTGTCAAAACATGTTCGATCATTTAATATCACAATTGCATTTTTTTTCTTTTTTGACAATTTTCAATTTATAAACTAATTTATTTTTGAATTTTTCTTCCAATTCGATTTTTAGAAACTTTCTCCGCTCAGCTGAAATATGCAGGTCCGCTGAAACTGCCGATGCCGGCCAGGGCGGAGGAGCATCTGAACGGGCTGTACGGCGAAGACTGGCCACGCGTGGGCTACCAGCAGTACGAGCATGCGACGGGGCAGTGGAAGCGACGCATCAGAGTCCAGCTCAGCCGATGGCCGCCTGCCCTGCCCTCCCAGGCTTGCTCTGACAGGCTGCGGATGGACAAGAATCTGAGATGATGATTTATCAGTCAAGGCTTTGGTTTGATTAGCCTTAGCTGAATTCATTGCTGGCGTCGCGAAGTTTTGAAACTTGGGCTGGCCGTATTGCACTTTCTGATGAAAAATTTGAATAACGGTTATGATCCATCCACAGCTGTTCAGGAAAAATTGAAAAATGAACGAAGCAGTGTAAACAAACTGAAATTGGCAACTATATGTCAACTATCAACTACTAGCGGCTATCATCTAAAACTGTTGTATATCTAAATGTCGTATATACTGAGCGGCTGCGGATGGACAAGATTGATGATTTATCAAACTAGGCTTTGTTTTTATTAGCTTTGGCTGAATTCATTGCTGGCGTCGCGAAGTTTTGAAACTTGGGATGGCCGTATTGTACTTTCTGGTGAAAAATTTGAATAACGGTTATGATCCATCCACAGCTGTTCAGGCAAAATTGAAAAATGAACGAAGCAGTGTAAACAAACTGAAATCGGCAACTATATGTCAACTATCAACTACTAGCGACTATCATCTAAAATTGTCGTATATCTGGTAGCCATATTGCACTAGCTTTAAGTATAGAGATTGAAATCTAAAGTAGATCTGCAAAAGAATGAAATTTTCATTCGTCACTCGACAACTAACCATGCTCTTCGCGAGCAGCTGTTTCACATGCATAAAGTATTCCAACTCTTCGTCCCTTTTCATTCATCAAAGTCGAATGCACTTGGACAGCGCCGTGGCTACGCCCAAATGGTGGTGTGGAGATTGTCCCTTTGCCACTTTCCTGCCCTCAGAAGCTGCCCTCCATGCTCTGCTTCTCCAACACAATCAACAGCAGCTGCAATTGCCGACCAGCGCTCTGCAAAAAGTAGTGCATGAACATCAGGAGGACGTTGTTGAAAAAAACGACCTGAAATCGATTCCCAACGAACTGGCCCCAACGTCTATGGATTTGAAAAAAGAGCAGTTCACTGCAGAAACGGAGACATTGGCTCCATCGTCAGACATCAAAAGGTTTTCTTCGGAAACCTGCCGCCGTTGCAGCAGTCGTCTAGCCGTCTGTACATCGTAATATTTTAAAATTCTTTTTAAATTCAATTTTAACGATTTTTTGCCAATCTGCGGCAATTTAATCAATGATATGCACACATAGGGTACAAAACATATGTAAAGATTACTGTATCTTTGAGAAAATCAGGAAAAAACCTATTCAAAACACCCCATTTTACATCCAATCCAACTCACTACTCTCTTACCTCAATTCGTTAGAAAGCTCGGTGGCAGCGGAGTCCAGGCTGCTGACAGCAATGGGAGAGGTGGTGCGATGGGAGAAAGAGGTGGCCGCTTCCGCGCTCACCAAGGAGGAGCTGCGCAGCAGACGCTGGGACGTGGCCAGACGCATTGATGCCCTCAATTCGTTAGAAAGCTCGGTGACAGCGGAGTCCAGGCTGCTGACAGCAATGGGAGAGGTGGTGCGATGGGAGAAAGAGGTGGCCGCTTCCGCGCTCACCAAGGAGGAGCTGCGCAGCAGACGCTGGGACGTGGCCAGACGCATCGATGCCCTCAATTCGTTAGAAAGCTTGGTGGCAGCGGAGTCCAGGCTGCTGACGGCAATGGGAGAGGTGGTGCGATGGGAGAAAGAGGTGGCCGCTTCCGCGCTCACCAAGGGGGAGCTGCGCAGCAGACGCTGGGACGTGGCCAGACGCATCGATGCCCTCAATTCGTTAGAAAGCTCGGTGGCAGCGGAGTCCAGGCTGCTGACAGCAATGGGAGAGGTGGTGCGAAG
>JASANA010007368.1:0-21869 GCA_030248095.1 Ptycholaimellus sp. GST1_10 | reverse complement strand
GCAATGTACGAGAGGAGCAAGGGTGGTTGCATCCGATTTTTTAGAACTCGTTTTTTCGATCGGTTTTTGAAAATACATAACATTTTAAGATATTTCACCAAGTGGAACCTGATATTGATCAGCATATGGCTCGCAATGAGCTTGAACAATTTTGCTGGTCAGCCTTGTATGCAACACAATGATGTGTCAGGTTTGAGCACAATTTATGAATCTGAGCTCAAACAAACTATGGACTTATGGGTATCAAATTGAAGCTAAAAGCCTTCCAAAAACGATGGTGATCCTTGATTTGAGAAATCGGTTAATCAAAATCTGAAAATTTGAAAAAGATGCGGAAAACCTAAATTTTGTCCAATTTTGGGCAATCAAAAAAACTTTTTACTCAAAATTTTCGTTCAAAGTGTACATAAACGGTGCCCATAGGCGTTTTTCCCATAAAATTCTGGTCCAGATGGCAGTGTTAGAATATGAAAAATGGGGTGAGCAAACTGGAGAATTTTCAGTTTTATGGTAGCCACTCAGGATTTGGGCCTATGCTATAACATAGGAGAAAAATTAGGTAAAAAATTTTGGTCTCCAAAATAGGCTTTTCTGCCATAAATTATTTACTTTGGGCCCATCTGCTGTTCTCTATGCAATAAAAATTGCCAAAAAAGATATTTACATCAAAATTTTAAATGATTTTCTGTGCCAATACTTGTGGAATATATAGTCTGAAGATATGCAAAAATTTCACTTTTTAGGAGAAAAACTAGTGAGAGAAGAGAGCAGCAGATGGGCCCAAAGAAATAATTTATGGCAGAAAAGCCTATTTTGGAAACCAAAATTTTTTACCTAATTTTTCTCCTACTGTTATAGCATAGGCCCAAATCCTGAGTGGCTACCATAAAACTGAAAATTCTCCAGTTTGCTCACCCCCATTTTTCATATTCTAACACTGCCATCTGGACCAGAATTTTATGGGAAAAACGCCTATGGGCACCGTTTATGTACACTTTGAACAAAAATTTTGAGTAAAAAGTTTTTTTTGATTGCCGAAAGTTGGACAAAATTTAGGTTTTCCGCATCTTTTTCAAATTTTCAGCTTTTGATTAACCAATTTCTCAAATCAAGGATCACCATCGTTTTTGGTAGGCTTTTAGCTTCAATTTGATACCCATAAGTCTATAGTTTGCTTGAGCTCAGATTCATGATTTCTGCTTCAAACCTGACACATCATTGTGTTGCATACAAGGCTGACCAGCAAAACTGTTCAAGCTCATTGCGAGCCATATGCTGATCAATATCAGGTTCCACTTGGTGAAATATCTTAAAATGTTATGCATTTTCAAAAACCGATCGAAAAAATTGGTTCTAAAAAATCGGATGTAAACCCTTTCCAATGACCTTGTTTCTCTCAGAAAATGCTTTTTAAAGTTTATATTCTTTGCCCAGTGTTATATTCTATGCTCTACTCTGTGCAGTCTAAGCGTCCGAGTGGTCAGGTCAGCTATTATCGTCAGGTCACTTGAGTTCATTCTCTGATTTGACTCTTGGAGCCGCAAGGTGTTTGAAAAGCAAAAAGATTAGCCTAGTTGGACTTTGAAAAGGATGTAGTGGTGAAGGTCGTCCAGGAGGGTCTGCACCTGCCACTCCCGCCCCAGCTCCGCCAAGTCCAGCAAGTCTCCGTCCGCGATGCGCAGCATTCTGCCCACCTTGGAGTAGACGCGCCCATCGTCCAGACACATCTTGTCCAGCCAGCCCAGGAATGCCAGCACCGCTGACAGCCTCAAGATAGAAACAGAGGAGCTGTCAGGCTCATATGATCTATCCTACCAAAGCCAACGCTTTTGAAGTGGCAGTAAAGAGGTAGAAAAGGCTATCAGAAATGGAGAAATGTTTGCCAGCATTAAATGAGGGACCATACTTCCGACTTTTTCTCTGGCAGAATGGCACAGCCTTCCCTGGCCTCATCGAATGGGCCGAGTACAAGACGAGCAAGGACATCGCTCACTCCGCCCAGCTTCTCCTACAAAGACTACTTTCTGAGGCAAAAAAAGAGGTGGGATGATGAAAGGCGACCTTGGAGATCCAGAGGGTATGACCGTCCACGATGAGGCGGAAGCTGTTCAGATCGCCTTTTTCCGCGTAGCAGGCGGGTATTTCCAGTTTGGCTTGCTTAGCTGGGAATTCTGCCATTCCTTCGTGAACTCCGTTTGGAAAATGGCTATGAATTCTGCGTTTGTTGTGGACAAAACATGACCCACTGCGACTGTGGTGGCTGCGCAAATGCGCAATTACAGAGGGCATTGTTTCAAATTCTTTCAAAACTGCTGTCTGTAGGCTGGTTCAGCACCAGAAAATAATTGATATAACCCATTTTCGGCAAAAGAAATACATCTAAGGATGGATGAATGCATCGAAAGGAAAAACAATATATTATCGTCTATCACCAATAGGTGCGCGGCCAACAGAGCGGCCAATCAGCAACTAAGATTCATCAATCATTGAATAATTTTCAACGTATAAAAAGTAGAGTTTTGAGGGGGAAAAGGCCAATGAAATGTGCCTCTTAAAATTATTGTTCCAAATGGCTTCTCAATTTAAATGAAAGTAATTTTTGATTTTATTTGTTTTGTCCGGATTTATTTGATGGTTCACAATTCATAAACTTCTCGTGCTTTACCTTTTTAGTCATCCAGACTCCGACCGCAGCTCCAATACAAGCTCTACAGACGGAATTCGCATCTCCCACGCTTGCATCACCGATTCATCATCTTTTTCGCCATTGCCTCCATCGCTGGGACCCTGCCTTCCACCACCATCCTCTCTCCTGTTTGACCACCATCCTCTCACCTGTCTCACCTTTCTGGCATCCATATCTTGCGGTTCCTTAATGTTTGAATGGTTTTCAGCCAATAGATACGGTTTCGATCCTGACAAGCAGCCCAACAGCTTCCACGCCCTGGCCCAATAATAAATTTTCGATCGGCTACTTTTGGCCTTATTCTGATAAGTATTTTCTTTTTGCAAGCATGCTAGGGAACAAAAGCGCGCCAAAAAGATTGATGGGCGGTCAATGAGCTATGCGCTAACTAGTAAAATTGTTTCCTTTTTTAAGTACCCGTTTTTTGAATGTGTTCTTAGAGAGCTTTACTGAGAGGTTCAAATGTTGGTTGCCCAAAAAGTTTGACCCCACTTTTTTATATTTTTTTTCGAAACTAGACATAATTCTAAGACTTTTGGTGGCCTGTGAGAGTGCGAAACTTAAAAATCGATTTTTGGCAAAATTTTGAAAAAATTTGATGTTTGAAAAATGGCCAAATATTTGATTGTCCATAACTCTTTTGGTTTCTAACCAATTTTGATGATTTGACCACCAATCGAACCGACTTGACGAATACAATATTTCGTTTTTTTTGACCAACTTTCTACGATCAAGTGTAGATGAGCTATTTGTAAAAAACTGATTTCTGTGTTTCAAAATTTTGAAAAAAAATTAATTTCGATATCAAAACTTAAGTTTCCGCATTTGCACCCTGATTTTCTGAAAATTCAGGTCGTTTTACATATACGATGCAAAGCACTGGTAGACCCTGGCCCACGAGAGTTATTTGAGGTTGAAAATTAAAATTCACATTTTGCCCCTATGTTATAGCATAGGCAAAAAATGACCAAAAAAAATTTTGTCCCAAAATTTAATTTTTTTGGCTTTAAAAAATTCTTTGGACAGCTATCTGTCTTGGTGCATAGTTTTAGCATCAGTTTTGACGTTTGCGTGGGATTAACATTGACAATATTTTGCATATGCTATAACATAGGCAGTGTTGTAGAATAGGGGAAAATAACTTCAATATTTTTTAACTTAAACGCCAAAACTGATGCTAAAAACTATGCACCAATACAGATACCTGTCCAACAAATTTTTAAAGCCAAAAAACTTAAATTTTGGGACAACAATTTTTTTGTTCATTTTTTGCCTATGCTATAACATAGGGTCAAAATGTGACTTTTAATTTTCAACCCCAAATATCTCTCGTGGGCCAGGGTCTACTATGGCGTGCTTTGCATCGTATATGTAAAACGACCTGAATTTTCAGAAAATCAGGGTGCCAAATGCGGAAACTCAAGTTTTGATATCGAAATTATTTTTTTTCAAAATTTTGAAACACAGAAAATCAGTTTTTTACAAATAGCTCATCTTCACTTGATCGTAGAAAGTTGGTCAAAAAAACGAAATATTGTACTCGTCAAGACGGTTCGATTGGTGGTCAAATCATCAAAATTGGTTAGAAACCAAAAGAGTTATGAACAATCAAATATTTGGCCATTTTTCAAACATCGAAATTGTTCAAAATTTCGCCAAAAATCGATTTTTAAGTTTCACACTCTCACAGGCCACCAAAAGTCTTAGAATTATGTCTAGTTTCGAAAAAAATATAAAAAAGGGGGTCAAAATTTTTGGGCAACCATGTTTCTGAGACATTTGATTTTCTCAGTAAAGCTCTCCTAAACCAATTTGTCCCTTCTATACTTTTTAATTGTTAATTTTTGCAGAAATAAAGATATCATGTAAATTTTCATCAGGAAACCGGCAACAATGCTGTAGAAAGGCCTTCGATGCTAATTGTTGCGAACGCATATGCCGCTACTGCCTCGCACTGGGCTAGTGCTCCTAATTGAAGCCACTAGATGTCATCGAGGCGCCAACGTTCCCGTGGCTCTCCGGTATTTTTTAGGCTTTTGTGAAAGTTTTCCTTTTAAGTCCTTCAAGATGAGATAGACTGCCAGAACAACGTTTTCGGCGCTCGCAGAGGGACAGAAGGACAAAGAGAGCTGGAAGCGTTGTCAGAGGAGTCCCCGAGGCAGTGTCTGCGCCCCCCTCCCATCCTCAACTGCGTGCATATGGGGGCATGGGAGCAGGGATATGGCCTTGAGCGCGGACGAGACACTGCCTTGGACATGCTCCAATTTGAGCGGTCTTTGTTCATGGGTGATGAATGTGCTGATACAGCCTTGCACGGAGGCCGGACAGGCTCCCTGGGGATGACGGGGTCATGGTGTATATAAGGGAGGCCACGCCTCCGCGTGGTTCAGTCGTCCTAGGGGCATCCTAAACCTGCTCCAGTCCTTGCCAGTTTCATCCTCGTCCGAAGGCGCTAATTTTTCTTCCATCTTGCAGCACTTTTCTTTTCATTGTTGTCTATTGCGTTTGTTGTTGAAAATGCAAAGGCTAAGACTGCTCAGATGTGGTTTAACTTGTCCTGACCTTTCTGGCTATGAGTTTAAGGTAAGACTACATCAAAATTGAAACAGATTGGATGATAGCTTTTGATTTGCACCCTCGAAATAAGTTATTTTTATTCAGACGACTAGACACAACCGTTGCAGTGGCGTTGAGTGCGAATAGTGTTGTTTAGTAGTGATGTTTTTGTCTCTGGCAATATGTTCTAATTACCTTTGAACGCGCCCTTGTTTTGATCATTTTCATCAAAATGTCTTGTAAGCGCAATATTTTCATAATACCCGTTTGATTTGATTTTTGATTTTTGTCTATAGAGGTTACTAAACTTTTGTCCTCATATATATATGTGTATATATATATATATGTATAGGTATCTGGAAATGCTGTCCACGGGCGAATTCTCAACGGATTTGGACAAACTTTTTTTTTCCTGAAAGTTAATGCTATTTTAGGAAGATCTGGAGGGGTAGACCCCGGATCTGAGCATTTGAAACATTACTTTTTTGGGTAGAAAGGCCAGAAAATTGCAATATACAGTTTTTGCGCTGTAGCACCTGTAATCTTGAGAATTGCACAGACAACTTGAGTTTTTTTGTTCACAAGTCATATATAGCGATTCCAAATCTGTGCTTACTTTTAAAAATGGCTGAGAAATTTCTAGTCTATTGAGGGGAGACTTGAGTAGGTTTCAAGTTTATAGACAGGAGACGGTAGAACGTCTTTGAAAGGGACGAGTTAAGTCCTTTGTGGAGCATCTGTTTTCAAGATGTCCAGAGGCAGGAAGCTGCATTTTTAGCAGTTCCATGAAAAATCCGTAGGTTTCGTCCTTGATCCAGACCTACAGGGTTAGGACTCATCAGTGGATTTCCCCTTGTGGTCTACGAAACTTCATTTTTCAATTGTGAAAATTTTGTTTGAAGGTTCTAGGTTCTATTTACCTTATGTGTGTACAGATCGATTTAGATATGATCTGATCATGCGATAGAGGACAATAGTTTTTTGAACTTCCGTCTTCGTCCACCTTTAATGGTGTTGAAGATGTACGCGTAGTGTCCGCTTAGTTTTTTGCAGGTTTTATCGAACTCTTTGGAGGTAAATCCTCTTTTACGGAATGTTCCATACAGGATTTTCATTTCCTCCTCGAAGTCGGGCCAATGCGAGCAAGCTCTGGATGCTCTTAGTATTGAGAGAAAAGTATGTTTTCTCCAGTTTGTAGCGGTTGGTTGCTATCTCTCCAGGGCATGTTGAGTACTTCAAAATTGAAGTCTCGCCTTTTATCGTACAGTTTTCTCCGTACCCCACCTTGTTCTATGCCCAGGTCCAAAAAATGGATCCATTGGTCTCCTTCGTCCTCGAAGGTGAGCGGCAGCGATGCCGGGTATATCTCCTTGCAAAATTCTTTTAGTGAACTAGTATTCACTGCTAAGATATCGTCAACGTATCTTCTGCAGTATTGCAATTTCTTTGCGGCAGTTAGATTATGTCTGTTTGACATGAAATCGAACTCAAGTTTTGACAGTACTAGATCTGCTATAATGGGGCTGCAACTAGAGCCCATTGCAATGCCTTTTGTTTGGCGGAAGTTTATTCCCGCAAAGGTCACATAAGCATTTCTTGTCAGCTCAGTGATAAGAGACTTAACTTCGTCGATTGTTAAGCTCCAGGCCAATTTCTGTAGAGAATTGTGCAGGTAAGGCTTTTTACCTGTGGTGACCAATCTGAATTTGCGACCAATTATGTCCAGCATTTCGTGGAGCTTTTTCTCTATCAAAGAGTGTTCCAGTGCTGTAAATAAAGTGCTAAAGTCAGCCGTGCAAATGGGGCCTTTTCTGGCCTCTCCCATAGTATCCAGCATATTGCAAATTTGCATTGAATTCGCTACACTCCAGTATAGGTTCAGACTTCTCTGCTTACCTATCATTTCCGCATATCTTTTCCAGTGAATCTTCACTGTGGCCAAGATACGGGTTAGAAGGTCGTTGAGGCCCTTCGTCGAGCTTTTCGAAGCTCCTGCAATAAACCTAGCTTTGGGTGGGTTTTTGTGGAATTTTGGACCATGCCAAAGGATAGGTATGCAGCGCATATTTGGAGGCACTTTATCACCTATGAATCGCATCGACAGTCTGTCATGTTCTTTGAGCAGATCTGTCAGACTCAGGGTTGTCGGCTTGTAAGTATCATTGCCGTTAGTGTTTAAACGGTCTGCTTCTAGCTTTATGCCCATTTCGACTTACCCTCTTGAGTGACAAACTTTCATGCATGGCAATGGCATCAATAATCAGTAACAGCTGAACGGCTAAGAATTGAACAGAGGACTTGAGTTTTGTTGTTCACAATTCGTACATAACAATTCCGAATCTGTGCTTACTTTTGAAAATGGGTGAGAAACCACAGACTTGCCCTTTGGAGTGACAAAATTCCATGCATTCATATTGTAAGCTGGAAGGTGGTGTGCTCCGCGGTCACCTATTGCGCTTTGCGCCATATACTTGTTTTTATTGTTTTGTCTTAAAAAAGCTGAAACAAGTGATTACTTTAAACATATCACTGTTGTTGCAAAGGGAACTATACTGCTTAGTTTGCAAACAGCAAAAATTATTGGCGTTTCGATCGTTAGTCCACGCAACGTATCGTAAAAGGCATGCGCTTTTCATTTTACCACATTAAGCAATCTAAAATATTCCCACTGAAAAGCGCTAACGTTTCCGTCAGCTTTAACATAAACATCGGTTTTATGTTTGTGTTTTTTTTAAATTTCGGGATTTGGCATGAGTTTCTATAAGAGTTGCGGCTCGCACCTAGTTCCCCCACCCATCAAAGTCCCCCCTCCCATGGAGGGTGACCCCCCTCCCCAAGGGGGGGGGGGGGCATGAAAGTCCCCCCCCAAAGATTTTACCTACTATATTGCCTTACCTATTCCCACACACCCTGCTCTAACTCGTCCCCTAATTGATAGGCTTCGACACAGTATAGGACGAGTTAAAGCACGGTGTGTGGGGCTAGGTAAGCCACTATACACGTCTAAAACTAGGTGAAAATAGGTGAAAATGTCTTGGGGGTGGAAACTAGGCGTCGATTAAAAAATCATTCAAAAACAAATTCCTAATCGTGTAAGGCCCATAAAACACAATCCAAAAAATTCAAATGAGCGTGAGACAAATATGATGACTTTGCACGCTCGTACGTCATCAGAAGTCTTAAAAAAGCGTAAGCGTAGTTTTTTGACAAAAAAACGACGCGACTAGCTTCCTTAGAAAAACAGAAACCTGTCAAACTTGTTTTCGTTTACAGAGGATTTGAATAAAACACTAAGCTTGAACCGAGTGTCGAATCAAAGCATGGCTCATTCCGCAGAATTCAGCGAGGTGAGTCATCTTTTAACAAACCCCTAACTCTCGCAAACTTCCGAACTTCAGACATCCAGCGAAGAAAACTCAAATCTATATGGATGCATCTCCAGTGATGAGGAGGAAGAAGAAATAATGATAAGACGACACCGTCCAAAACCGTCTCCACCACCTGCTTCGCCGGCTGGCAACCTCAGTGATGACAATCCGGTAAGTTATTCGGCTGTTGTCAAGACCCCCCATTGGTTTACCCCCCCCCCCCCCACCAAAACCCCATAGGTGGCCCCTATGAGTTTAGATCCCTCCCCCTCCCAAGGGTTTAGCCCCCCCCCATACGTCCAACATAGTCTAAACTCCTAAACTCATAAATGGCTAAACTCATGGGGGAGGGGGGAGATACTTTGGGAGGGCTTGGCTAGACCTATGGGGTTCCTGATATCAGCCAGTGGTATCCAGTGGTATTCCTGATATCTTGAGGATCAACTGATCAGCGAGTTAGCATTGCAGGAAGGCGAGAAAACGAATGTCGTCAGCAAAGTGGAGAAGAAAGAGGCCAGTTATTGCCGACCGAATCCGCTGAAGAGGAAGCGGCTAGAGCCAGCCGTGATTATCGCCAGTCAGGTCAGCGTCTTTGACCCTTCTGACAGGGATCCCCGTCTTCAATCTCCGGTAAAAATTGATATCACTTTTGAAAGCAATCGATTTGGGTCAGCCCAGTTGAAGGCAAAAAGCCGATCACCGCCCAGCAAGAAAAGGATGAAGCTTGAAAAGCGACAACCCGCGTCAAGCAATTGTTGCTCCTCCAATCACCCTACTGAAAAGGTCAGTTGCCAGGTTTACAATGACATGAATGAACGCTATCTAGAGATGCAGGAGGAAAGTGACAGTGATACATCTTTGGAAAACCAGTCAATGGAAGCCAGAGTTCGAAAAGCCTTCATTGCTCCGGCTCAGGAGAAAGAGAGAAAACTGCAGCGCTCTAGAAAGGTTTAAATCTTGATCAATTGAATGGTAAATAAATAAAAGCAAAAGCAAATTGGCAGATTTCGTCACCAAGTCCATCAGCCAAACAGTCCAACGATTGTTCCGCGACTGAAGACAACGAAGATTCCTTCATTGTCCCCGATCACCTAGTAGAAGTATGCCAGTTCTTCAAATCTTTATTCGCAACTGAACTGATGTCATACTAGGAGGGCAAAACTGCTTACGACAGCAGCGATTCGGACTCATCCGGGGACATTTCAGAAGATGAGCTGGAGAATTTACAGATGCATCTGCCCATGGTAAGCCCTTTGAGTATTTGTACTGAAGGCAATCACTTTAATTCTGCAGACTGGTGACAAGAGATCTGCTAAGGAGCGCAAGGATCGGAAGAGCGCCTTGCAGAAGCTTCAAAAGCAGCGACAGAGCAAGGCATCCAAAACGATTATTCTCGCTTCTTGCTTGGTATGGATCTTCTAAGCTTATAAGACTTCTAAGCCCCCTTCTAAGCCCCCTTAGAAGTCTTCTAAGCCCCCTGATCTCACTCGTCCCCTAATATTAGGTGGAACATAGGTATACATTCGACGCCTAGTCCCCCCAACAGATTTTGACGCTTAGTTTGGCCCCCAAAGCAAATTCGACGCCTAGTTTCCTCTCCCAAAAGATTTAGACGCTTAGTTTGTGCCCAAAGAAAATTCGACGCCTAGTCCCCCCCAAGGAACAAATTTCCCTAATTAACCCTAAAACTAGTTGTATCAGACTTTTTGTTGATCTAATTGCTTTGGGGGGGGCGGAAACTTTCATGGGGGGAAACTTTCTTGAGGGGGATTATGGCTTGGGGAGGGAACTCTCATGGGGGGAAACTAGGTGTCAGCCCTGGGCACCCTTGCATTGGGCGGAGCAGTTGACTGCCGCCTACTTTTAGGTCTTTACTTCTCAGTGTTTCCAATTCCTCTGTTGTATTATCTAAGCCACCTAATGGATTTTGTTTGCAGCCAAAGCCTGAAAATCGTACTCTGATGAGAGAAAAAGTTCACCGGCCGCCACTCCAGTTGAAGGTTTTTTCATTATTTTTGTTCTAAATCGCGCCTTCTAGATGAAAGAGAGCTCGGTTGCAGCAAGGCGATGCGTGGACAAAGATGAGGAACACAACCAGCAGCCAGGAAGGCACCTCCTGAACTGAGCCAAGAGCCTTTGATAGATAACATTTCCTTCATTGCCCCTGCTTATTCTGTTTCCCACAAATCACCTTTTTCTACTTTTTATTGTCTGCTGCACTTTTTTTGCATTACAACTAACTATCCAAGGGACAATTGACACTTTTCGCCACCATTTATGAACGCAAAATAATGAAAGAAGTTTATGATGCAATTGAACACTGAAGGAAGACTACAAGCAAAAGTTTAGGCTTATGACCAGAATCCCCCCCCAAGGCTTCTACCCCCCCCAAGCTTTTACCCCCCCACCTGTGAAATATCCCCCCCCACGTAAGTATCCCCCCCCCCCCCAAGTAAGTATCCCCCCCCCAAAATCAGTAATCAATGTACGTATGATCATGCTCTCAAGGCGATTTTTGGTGTTTTTGCACTTGGGGGGGGGGATTCTGGTCATCGATTTCGGTGACCACTATCCCCCCCCAAATGCCAAAATCCCTTGATTGATGACCAGTATCCCCCCACCAAGTGGCATTTGGGGGGAGATAGCGGTCACCAAACTCATATACTGTTCTTGCTTGTATCTTGCGCTTAGTCACACCCAATGCATAGTTGATAACCTCAAGAATACAAGGCAAATTTGGGGGGGGGGGGGGGGCAAAACTCTTGGGGGGGGCAAAACTCTTGGTTGGTCCAAAACTGGCTAGGGGGGGGGGGTAGAAGCCTTGGGGGGGGGGGATCCTGGTCATCAGCCAAAGTTTAAGCCTACGTCTAAGTCATAACCAAGGTCCAAGTCTAATTCAAAGATTTATGCTCTAATGTGCTTAGGCTAGGCTAAAACCCAAGCCCTAGTCCAATTTTAAAGTAGATCGCAAATTCATCGCTTCAAGCAGTTCACGCAACCTCAAAGGCAGTCTCTTCATTTTTGCAAAATATGTAATCTAAAATATTCTCAACGAAAAACCACAAAAAACAAAACACAGCTTTAACACAACTATTTATTTATTTTAACATTTTGCACATGGCATCACTTTCTTGAGACTGGGCTTAAAAAGTTTTTCAAAAACATTTCTAATCTTGTAAGGCCCAAAAAGGCAATCCATGTCATTTTATATTATGTCAAAAGTGGGAGAAATATCTGGTACCATCGATACCTGCGTTATCTACATTTTGGTTCTTGGTACCTGCGTCATCTGCATTTTATTTTCGGGCGCGCATGGAAAGATACATTGAACTGCGCGCCCAAATTAAAATGCAACTGTCCAAGCAGTAGATTCCAGTAGTAGTAAGTTGATGTGGCCGCAAGTGCCAGCCAGGTGTCTGATCACTGCGAAATCGCTGCCCTCCACCTTCAGAGCTTTGAAGCACCCAACCATCCAGTCCAGCTCTGCAGGCAGGACATTTTCGCAGGACAAGGATCCACATTTGCAAAGGAAAAGGCAGTCAGAGAATGCTCTGGATGCCAGAGAGCAAGGAAGCAATGAGCCAAAATGTAAGAGCCCTATTCTGTGGGCAGCTTTAAATTCTCTGTCCTGAATGGAAGAACGGCTATAGCTAAACATAGCTAATATTATTATTATGTCTTTTTAAAGCTTTTGTTTAAACAATTTGATTACGAGAGCTTTATTGAGAGGTCCAAATGTTGCTTTTTCAAAAAGTATTAACCTCTTTCATTAAACTTTTTTGCAACTCAATTTTAAGACATTTGGTCTCAAAGACTCATAACTATTCAGCTGCAACAACCCTGTCGACGATAATGTTTATCGATTAGGCCTGATATCTTGTTTTCATCACGGGAAGGCAGTGGAGAAGTATTGGAGAGGAGAATGTGAGTGATGAACCTTTTGGCGTAGGGGGCTGGGGCGCGGTGGGGTCCTGGGCGACGGCCTGAGGGGCGATGACTTTGGGAGTGGCCTGCTCGTGTCGTTGCTGAAGCATTCGATTGAAGATTAGGCGAGGGTTTTCCGCGTCTCTTTGAGCCTGCTCTGTAAGCTATAATGCTGGCAAACCGCAGAGTAGTGCTGGAAAGCGGCACCCATTGCACGCCCAGAATGCAAGGCACCCATTGCATGCCTCAGAGAACGGATAAATCGAACGACGTCTGTCACATCGATATCGTCCATTGCCTGCCTCCATTCTTGTAAACAGGTTGTGGAAAAAGTGCCACGGACAAAGTGCCCTTGTCACACATACTACTTTTAGACCCATTTCCGCCTGTTCCTTGTTCAACACGCCTTCATGCCCACCCTGCCCTCATCGCTAAGCCCGTCCTCCCTTTGATTCAGGGCCAGTAGCCGATGCCGGGAAGGAGTGCGGATGGCTGTGCGGACTGCGGAGACGTGGCGTGGCCCAGGTGCTAGACAGTTCTGGAGGGCGGAGGTGCTGGAGAGGATGGGGTGGAACAAAGGCCTGCAAAAATAGCAATTGTGGGTGCTGTCAATCATTCCCATTTTATCCGCTAAAAGCTTGGAAAAGAAGCAATAAATGGCCTCAATACAAGGTGAGCTCTTCAAGTGTGCAGAAAGTGTAACAGTTCAAGTGTGCAAGTGTAACCAAAAACTAAGTGGCGCTTGCGTTGATTGGAGTGGGCAGGTGATGGCGGAGGTACCCTAGCATGTAGGCTAGGCCGTAGAGATCGTCCACCTCTAAACTGTCCATTCCTCACAGGTCGTTTATGGAAGCGAAGCTGAAAGTGACTGAAGGTGGTCTAAAGGGGGTGGATGGAGAAGAGATAGGATAGGGAGCAGTGCAGCAGTGAGGGCGCCAGTGTGGGCAGATGAATAGACCTAGCATGTAGGCTAGGCCGTAGAGATCGTCCACCTCTAAACTGTCCATTCCTCACAGGTCGTTTATGGAAGCGAAGCTGAAAGTGACTGAAGGTGGTCTAAAGGGGGTGGATGGAGAAGAGATAGGATAGGGAGCAGTGCAGCAGTGAGGGCGCCAGTGTGGGCAGATGAATAGACCTAGCATGTAGGCTAGGCCGTAGAGATCGTCCACCTCTAAACTGTCCATTCCTCACAGGTCGTTTATGGAAGCGAAGCTGAAAGTGACTGAAGGTGGTCTAAAGGGGGTGGATGGAGAAGAGATAGGATAGGGAGCAGTGCAGCAGTGAGGGCGCCAGTGTGGGCAGATGAATAGACCTAGCATGTAGGCTAGGCCGTAGAGATCGTCCACCTCTAAACTGTCCATTCCTCACAGGTCGTTTATGGAAGCGAAGCTGAAAGTGACTGAAGGTGGTCTAAAGGGGGTGGATGGAGAAGAGATAGGATAGGGAGCAGTGCAGCAGTGAGGGCGCCAGTGTGGGCAGATGAATAGACCTAGCATGTAGGCTAGGCCGTAGAGATCGTCCACCTCTAAACTGTCCATTCCTCACAGGTCGTTTATGGAAGCGAAGCTGAAAGTGACTGAAGGTGGTCTAAAGGGGGTGGATGGAGAAGAGATAGGATAGGGAGCAGTGCAGCAGTGAGGGCGCCAGTGTGGGCAGATGAATAGACCTAGCATGTAGGCTAGGCCGTAGAGATCGTCCACCTCTAAACTGTCCATTCCTCACAGGTCGTTTATGGAAGCGAAGCTGAAAGTGACTGAAGGTGGTCTAAAGGGGGTGGATGGAGAAGAGATAGGATAGGGAGCAGTGCAGCAGTGAGGGCGCCAGTGTGGGCAGATGAATAGACCTAGCATGTAGGCTAGGCCGTAGAGATCGTCCACCTCTAAACTGTCCATTCCTCACAGGTCGTTTATGGAAGCGAAGCTGAAAGTGACTGAAGGTGGTCTAAAGGGGGTGGATGGAGAAGAGATAGGATAGGGAGCAGTGCAGCAGTGAGGGCGCCAGTGTGGGCAGATGAATAGACCTAGCATGTAGGCTAGGCCGTAGAGATCGTCCACCTCTAAACTGTCCATTCCTCACAGGTCGTTTATGGAAGCGAAGCTGAAAGTGACTGAAGGTGGTCTAAAGGGGGTGGATGGAGAAGAAATAGGATAGGGAGCAGTGCAGCAGTGAGGGCGCCAGTGTGGGCAGATGAATAGACCGGCGGTGGCACGGAACTTCTGGCTGACACCTAGAAGCACGATCTACGGACACCCCTCACCCTCAGCACCATGATCGCACAACGCTAATGCACTAAAATATTCGCCAAGCAATTATGATTTCTGACAGATGACGATATCGTTGTTTCGTTTCCACGAACTTTGATGGCTGTCCACGAATTTCGGACGCCTGTCCAACCGAACCAATGTAACGTGTAATGGGCAAGAAGGCCCCACCCAGAGCTAGCGTATGAAAACCTGAAATGCAGTAGTTCAGTAGTTTCATCTTATGCGTTTCGAATATGTATGCAATCACTTTCGGCTCTTTTTGAGCACTGATTCCTATGATAAAAATGTTTGTTAACACAATACCGCTCCTATTTCTGTTTTTCATGATGACATTTAGTAGCCAATTCGGCAAGAAGGGGTCAAACACGTGGATTATTGGGCTAGAAAAACACAAAGTCAGGTGCGTGTTGACACAAACCTGGGGGTTTGTGTCTGGCCCCGATTCGGCAAGCGCCACACAGAATCGTGTCAACACGCACCTAGTTATGGTTTTTTTTAGCCCAACTATTTGAGGAAAGAAGGTGGAAATAAGCGCGCATGTTAAGCTTAATTAATTGTGCATGGTATCCTGCGCGAAAATGGACAGATTTGAGGTCTTGTTATTGGTTAAAATTGTGAGGCAAAGGTTGAACAAAGTCAGTTGGCTAATATGGTGAAGAGAGTTATAAAAAAATAGACCTTATTGGTCTGGTGGAGAAGTTGGTGGAGAACACGCTGCTGGTGGAGGTTTGAAGCACGAAATAAATATTTTATCTATGCTATTTAAGGGCACATTTTTAAGCTCTGGACAGGAACCATCAATCGGTGCATATTTGTTCAAATACTAATAAGTCGACACATATTTTAGAATATTAGGCTGCCACTGTAGGAAATTAAGTTTGGATACGAAAATTAAAAAAAAAATCCGCAAATCGAAAATTTTGAATGTCATTTTTTTTGCAGATAATTCAGTTATATTGTAAAAATTTATTCGGAATTTTTTTATTGGAATTCATTCGAATTGATTAGAATATTTATTTTAGTTAGGATTCACTGAACTGAAAGCTATGAACAATGAAAAAATAAGTCAGTTTTAAAAATTTCATTTTTTCATTTCCATAGCCGTTTTTTCATTAGTATATTTCATTTACCTCCTGCATTTCATTAAAATTTGATAATTCAACTTTTCACCAATCATTTACACCATTTGCATCAACAAATACTGCAGAACAATACCAAAAGTCACCATAAAAGTGGAAAAATGAGAATGGTGTCGATGATAAAACCCTAGGATTACTAGGGTCGGCTGTGACACGTCTCAGTGGGTTGGTGTCAGCTCTGACCCATTCTTGACGAATCGGAAAAGGGTCAATTGACCCTGACCCCAACACTTAGTGTCAGGGTTTGTGTCGGGGTCTAGTACTTAAGCAACACCGACCCATTGTTGCCGAATTGGCTATAGATGGTCTGGTGGAGAAATATTTATGAATTCCAACCATTCCGTGGCGGAGTGAGCCTCTCGATGGAGTCAAATCATAATGCAGTTGTCACAAAATTTTACCTTAGCCAGATTCCGATTTCCGACGAGCAAAAATTTTTTAATTCTCTCTGGATAATAGTTGAATATTAGCCATGCGCTGTAAAAACTTTTTATCGCATTCAATTCTTATCTAAGCACCACTGCCCGCTCACGTTTTCTGGCAAACAGAAGGTCAATAGATGGCACAACTCTTTTATTGTTTCTACCACGAATTCGCACTTGCTGTTTTGTTTTTCGAAGTTGCCAACGCCCTGCCCTCACTTGGGACCATAATTGGCTTCAGTTTCTCTCTTCCTCTATCCCAGTTTCCAAACCCCTCATCATTTATCCTTCAACAATAAATCGTGAAAAGGCGGACTAGCGAAGCAAACACAAAATTTGGCGCACAATTGAATGAAGCAATGCAAAAAAAACTTTGACGCCCCAAAGGCAGTTGAAATTCTAAAGGCGTCCCACATCTTTGCACTGCATAATCTGGGCCAGGCTGAGACGCTGCTCTGTTGCCCTTTGAGACTGAGCATTTGCAATGATAGCCGCCCCAGCCGTCGTTGCCTCCTCTCGATCGGCACAGAACGGATACATGGGCACATGCCAGCGCTCCCGATTCTTCAACATCAATTCTCCCAGCCCTATCATCAAGAGATCTGAGCCACCTCGTGAGGGCGGGACTGGCGGTAGGCGGGTGGGAGCTGTTTCCAGTCTTCATCGGTTCGACCGGCCACGGGGACCCAGCCAGGCTGCTGGCTGACAACCACCGGCACTGTCATCAGGAAGCTGCGCGGCCCCAGCCGAAGTCCGTCCCTGGAGTCGCAGTTGTACAGGATGCTCTCTTCGCCTAGCTCCAGGGGGCCTCAAACAATGTCATTGTTTAGACAGGGGCTGAAGTATATGGGCAAAAAGAAGGGGCAACCGCCGAACTCGCAATCTTCCAGGATGCAATTGCTGGGTAGCACTGAGGCTGGATGGAGCGTTGAGTTGATGACGATGCCTTGTATGGACGCTGCGCTTCCTCTGCAGGTCAGCTTCATGCCAACCTGAAGCCTAATAAAAGTTCTAGATTTCTTCTATAGTTGTTCTGACGGTGGGACCTTGGCTTGGAATTCTAGAGCAATGTATAGTTGTGAACAGGGCTGGAAGTGGGCGACGAGTTCGGCTAGAGTGCCCAGGTGGTAAAACTGAGCCTCTCTCAGCACCAGCACGGAGGCTGGCTTGCCCTGCAGCAGAGCGAAAAGGCTCCGACGCTGTCCTTCGGCCTCCTCAGCCTTCGCTGCCCCAGCTGCAAGCCTCCATCACCCATGCCTCGCACTGCATTTCATTGAAGCGCCTATGCATTCTGATTTCGAGGAAATCGCGAGTCTAGATCGCTAAATATTCACTAAATTCTATCATAATACCGCCTCTCTCTATGCATTCCTGATATTCTTTGATCGTTTGATCAAGTCTTTTCAGTTTCCTCTTCTTAGGGCTAGTGATAAAATGAGTGCAAACTAACCCAGACGGCTGTTGTCCTGAAGGAATGCGGGATCAGGCTGGCTGCCCAGCGGCTGCAGGAAGTCTCCATAGGCGTCCAGTTCCGCTCTCACTGGACCTTCCTTCCTATGCCACTCCAGCAGGGACTGAAGCATCGGGGCCGCGATGAGGTAGAAGGAATCGCTCAGCACTCTTCCATCCGCCCCAACAGCACCCAGCTCCTCCATCTGGCCCCTGCTCGGCTTCTGCAGGACTCGGCGGACGGGGGCAAGGCCGCTTTCTGCATCCGCTTTCCTCTACAATTGTAAGCTCTTTGTGTCTTTATACGTCCGATGGAGCAGGAAAGAGGACTAGAGGAATGTAGACGCCATGCTGGCTGGCTGTCTCCAGACTGCAGGGGAAGGCGGGCAGGGTGAAGCCGGCTTCTTCCATCGACCAGTCTAAGCCATGGCCTCGCATATGTTTTTGCACCAGATGGAAAGCTGTGAACTAGGGGGCAGTTGGAATGTCTCCAGGGTGTCGGCAGAGGCGAGGAGTAGGCTGCCAGGACGCATCCGATCCAGGAAGACTGAGTAGAGCTCCACCTTGGCCTCCAGCAGTGTCTCTGGGCTGCCTGCCGATTTGCCTGCCTTGATGAGTGGGGAGGACAAATGAGGTGGCAACCATCGAGATCAGGCTTGGGAAGACGAAGGAAGGCCTTGCCTCGCGGGGCTGCGTTGGGTTGGCGCTGGGAGCGGCCGCCGGAGTGGATGAGGAGAAGACGCTTTTGGCCCAGTGGAGGAACTAAGGAGGAGAAATGAGGTGGCAACCATCGAGATCAGGCTTGGGAAGACGAAGGAAGGCCTTGCCTCGCGGGGCTGCGTTGGGTTGGCGCTGGGAGCGGCCGCCGGAGTGGATGAGGAGAAGACGCTTTTGGCCCAGTGGAGGAACTAAGGAGGAGAAATGAGGTGGCAACCATCGAGATCAGGCTTGGGAAGACGAAGGAAGGCCTTGCCTCGCGGGGCTGCGTTGGGTTGGCGCTGGGAGCGGCCGCCGGAGTGGATGAGGAGAAGACGCTTTTGGCCCAGTGGAGGAACTAAGGAGGAGAAATGAGGTGGCAACCATCGAGATCAGGCTTGGGAAGACGAAGGAAGGCCTTGCCTCGCGGGGCTGCGTTGGGTTGGCGCTGGGAGCGGCCGCCGGAGTGGATGAGGAGAAGACGCTTTTGGCCCAGTGGAGGAACTAAGGAGGAGAAATGAGGTGGCAACCATCGAGATCAGGCTTGGGAAGACGAAGGAAGGCCTTGCCTCGCGGGGCTGCGTTGGGTTGGCGCTGGGAGCGGCCGCCGGAGTGGATGAGGAGAAGACGCTTTTGGCCCAGTGGAGGAACTAAGGAGGAGAAATGAGGTGGCAACCATCGAGATCAGGCTTGGGAAGACGAAGGAAGGCCTTGCCTCGCGGGGCTGCGTTGGGTTGGCGCTGGGAGCGGCCGCCGGAGTGGATGAGGAGAAGACGCTTTTGGCCCAGTGGAGGAACTAAGGAGGAGAAATGAGGTGGCAACCATCGAGATCAGGCTTGGGAAGACGAAGGAAGGCCTTGCCTCGCGGGGCTGCGTTGGGTTGGCGCTGGGAGCGGCCGCCGGAGTGGATGAGGAGAAGACGCTTTTGGCCCAGTGGAGGAACTAAGGAGGAGAAATGAGGTGGCAACCATCGAGATCAGGCTTGGGAAGACGAAGGAAGGCCTTGCCTCGCGGGGCTGCGTTGGGTTGGCGCTGGGAGCGGCCGCCGGAGTGGATGAGGAGAAGACGCTTTTGGCCCAGTGGAGGAACTAAGGAGGAGAAATGAGGTGGCAACCATCGAGATCAGGCTTGGGAAGACGAAGGAAGGCCTTGCCTCGCGGGGCTGCGTTGGGTTGGCGCTGGGAGCGGCCGCCGGAGTGGATGAGGAGAAGACGCTTTTGGCCCAGTGGAGGAACTAAGGAGGAGAAATGAGGTGGCAACCATCGAGATCAGGCTTGGGAAGACGAAGGAAGGCCTTGCCTCGCGGGGCTGCGTTGGGTTGGCGCTGGGAGCGGCCGCCGGAGTGGATGAGGAGAAGACGCTTTTGGCCCAGTGGAGGAACTAAGGAGGAGAAATGAGGTGGCAACCATCGAGATCAGGCTTGGGAAGACGAAGGAAGGCCTTGCCTCGCGGGGCTGCGTTGGGTTGGCGCTGGGAGCGGCCGCCGGAGTGGATGAGGAGAAGACGCTTTTGGCCCAGTGGAGGAACTAAGGAGGAGAAATGAGGTGGCAACCATCGAGATCAGGCTTGGGAAGACGAAGGAAGGCCTTGCCTCGCGGGGCTGCGTTGGGTTGGCGCTGGGAGCGGCCGCCGGAGTGGATGAGGAGAAGACGCTTTTGGCCCAGTGGAGGAACTAAGGAGGAGAAATGAGGTGGCAACCATCGAGATCAGGCTTGGGAAGACGAAGGAAGGCCTTGCCTCGCGGGGCTGCGTTGGGTTGGCGCTGGGAGCGGCCGCCGGAGTGGATGAGGAGAAGACGCTTTTGGCCCAGTGGAGGAACTAAGGAGGAGAAATGAGGTGGCAACCATCGAGATCAGGCTTGGGAAGACGAAGGAAGGCCTTGCCTCGCGGGGCTGCGTTGGGTTGGCGCTGGGAGCGGCCGCCGGAGTGGATGAGGAGAAGACGCTTTTGGCCCAGTGGAGGAACTAAGGAGGAGAAATGAGGTGGCAACCATCGAGATCAGGCTTGGGAAGACGAAGGAAGGCCTTGCCTCGCGGGGCTGCGTTGGGTTGGCGCTGGGAGCGGCCGCCGGAGTGGATGAGGAGAAGACGCTTTTGGCCCAGTGGAGGAACTAAGGAGGAGAAATGAGGTGGCAACCATCGAGATCAGGCTTGGGAAGACGAAGGAAGGCCTTGCCTCGCGGGGCTGCGTTGGGTTGGCGCTGGGAGCGGCCGCCGGAGTGGATGAGGAGAAGACGCTTTTGGCCCAGTGGAGGAACTAAGGAGGAGAAATGAGGTGGCAACCATCGAGATCAGGCTTGGGAAGACGAAGGAAGGCCTTGCCTCGCGGGGCTGCGTTGGGTTGGCGCTGGGAGCGGCCGCCGGAGTGGATGAGGAGAAGACGCTTTTGGCCCAGTGGAGGAACTAAGGAGGAGAAATGAGGTGGCAACCATCGAGATCAGGCTTGGGAAGACGAAGGAAGGCCTTGCCTCGCGGGGCTGCGTTGGGTTGGCGCTGGGAGCGGCCGCCGGAGTGGATGAGGAGAAGACGCTTTTGGCCCAGTGGAGGAACTAAGGAGGAGAAATGAGGTGGCAACCATCGAGATCAGGCTTGGGAAGACGAAGGAAGGCCTTGCCTCGCGGGGCTGCGTTGGGTTGGCGCTGGGAGCGGCCGCCGGAGTGGATGAGGAGAAGACGCTTTTGGCCCAGTGCCTCAGGGCCCAGCTCTGATGACAGGCGACTGAGAGCGGATAAGGTGGCGCCCCCACTGCCTACAATTCCTCTGGCCATTGGCTGGGTGGATGGAATCTTTCACTGCCTGTTGCAGCTAAACGTGATTCGAAATAGAAAATCATCAAAGGGGAGTTAAGGATTTTCGAAAAGAATAATTAGCCTTCCGCGACAAGATAGAAGGTCGGACTCATGCGAAGTAAAGAGGAGACCGATTTTGACGCCTGCGGGGAGGTCTTCGTAAACGCGGTAGGCGCGGACTTTGGGCAGTCCATCCCTTGCCCGAATTTTCGCCAGCTCCTCAACATTGATAGAAAGGTTGCAAATATACTTCTTTTGCTCATCTCACGAATTCAAATGCGCATTTTTGGACAGGGTCCGCTGCTGTGAGGAGCAGGAAGTCCCAGATGTTAGAAGCCATTTTCCTTCGCCTTTGTTATGACACAGGCAGGCGGACAATGCCTTCTGGCCCACCGCGCAAATGCCACATTCTATGGGCCTCTGTGCTTGCCTCGCACATGCTTTGGAGGGAAGTGAAAGAAACCGCGCGGTTTTACGATACATTTGGTCGGTTCTCTTAATCAAAATTTTTTTGCTAAATGCCAATAGAAGTTTTAAATACTCTTTAGGAGTAGTATTTGAGCCAGCGATTGGGCAA
>JASANA010007367.1:0-26950 GCA_030248095.1 Ptycholaimellus sp. GST1_10 | reverse complement strand
GCGGACGTCTCCCTCAGAAGAACTGGAGCCTGTACCAGGGGGACGACGCCTCTCCTCCTCTCGCAAGTTCCACAGCTTCTCCAGCTCCTCTGCCTGCTGAGAGCCAGCCAGTGGAGCTTCTTCTCCCGCCTTGCCTGCGCCCTGCCAGCCTCACCACCCTCTCCGCTGATGGACGAGTCTACAGGAGCGGCACCTCTCCCACCCCTGCGTCGACCAGCCTGCGCTCTGGACGACCTGCAGCTCCAAGATGGCCGCTCCCAGTCGCCAGTCTCCCACCTCCGCTTTCCCGCCCAACTCACCCACCCCCACACCCCTCTCCGGTCTCCCGCCCACTCGCCCTTCAAACCTTCCCGCCAACCCCCAGCTGGCCCCCGCCCAAGGGAACCGCGCACTTCAGGATGCCCTCCAACCTCCCCCGGCAAATGCGTACCCCTACAACCCACCCACTCCCTCCACCAACCTCATCCGGTGCTACTACCGCGCGGCCTGGGACTGCGACGTCACCTGCCCCGCCACCTCCAAGTTCAACAAACACACCCAGAACAAGTTGTGCTGCATTGTCTGCGAACGCGTCTGGTGTCGCCGAGGAGAAGAAGCCGCCTGGGACTCCCCTGCCGCCCTTCCACCTCCGGCTTGGAACGACGGGGAAGTGGCCACGCGTCGTGGAAGAGAGCCCTGCACCTGGACCTGCTTCCCCTGCCAGGAGGCCAGCGGACGCGACGTTGATCCAGTCCCTGCCATCCTACAGCTGCACCACCAAGGCCACTACCGATGCCTCACTCAGCCTCCCGACTTCCACATCAACCGTCACCTCTTCCCGCCTCTTCATCTGGAGGAAGGAGAGGAAGAGCCTGTGGGAGCTGGAGAAGAGCGAGAGGCGACGGCGAGCGGCAGAACGGAGCACATGGACACCCAGGAGCCCCCCCAAGCACCCGCCTCCCCTGCTCAGCCTCACACGGAGGCTCAGCATCGCGACCTCCTCTTCTGCCTCTTCCTAGGGAAGCTGGAGGAGCAGATGATGGCGGGAGTGATCGGGCTGCTGGTGCCGGAGACCGAGCTGACTCAGGACCAGTACGAGAACCTGGAGACCGTCGTCGCCCACCCCGTCTCCGACACCGTCTATCCTCTCTCCCAGCGCCTCGCCGCAGAGCTCGCTCGCCAGCGTGTTCCCTGGGCCTTCGAGCAGACCTGGCAGGGAGGCATGAGTGTGGAAGAAGCAGTGGAGCTAGCCGGAGATCCGCCGGTCCCCATAGCCCAAGACCTGGACGACCCCACAGACATCGTCAACTACAACCGCTCCACCCTCGACCTCAACCGGGAGGACCTGGAGTTCGGGGACCCAGACGGCCTAGGACCAGCGGAGTCTCGCGGCACTCTCCAGCCTCCTCCCGACCTACCTCCAGCCAACCCTCCTCAGCCTACAGCCGCCCCTCCTGGCGCCTCCACCCTGACCTGGCCGGACCTTGACCCGCTCCGCCCGCGCCGCTCTGCGGAGGCCCTCTTTCCTCCACCTACCCTCCTTGATACGCCCAACGAGGAGCAGGAGCTGGATGAGGCCCCAGGACCCAGTCACCAGCTGCCCCAGACGGAGACTCGCCAGCGCAAGGGAGGGATCCCAGAGTCCCAGTTCCTTCGCCAGCATCCAGAAGCTCGAGCTGCGTCTCGTGCTCGGCCCTCCTCCAACCCACGGGCCTCTCCTTCTCCTCTCTCCCCGGCCACTCGCGGACGCCCGCGCTCTCGCCTTCAGCGGCCTTCGCCTCCTCTCGCCTCACCAGCCTCAGCTCCGCCTCAGCTCCAGCTAGAAGCAGAAGAGCTCCGGCGCCAGGTTCGAGTTCTCCGCCGACGCAGTGCAGAGAACGACGCTGCCCTGGCCCGAGCTGCTGCGGCAGAGCTTCAGGTCCAAGGAGCCTGGGCAGTGCAAGATCGCCATCTTCGCCAGGCCCAAGATCTCCACATAAGAGCAGAGGAGGCCCGCATCCAGGCCACCGCCCGCTCCCTTGCCTATCGCCAAGCCTACGACGGCCAGCAACAAGAGGTGGAGAGGATGCGACAGGAGATGGAGCAGATGCGTGTCGAGCGGGAGCGCAGCTGTCAGGAGCGTCTGGAGCGAGAGGCTCATGAGCGAGCGATGCGAGAAGCGGCAGAGCTGGCAGCCCAGCGCCAAGCTCGAGAAGTTGCAGAGCTTCGTCGGCAGGTCGCTGCCCTCACAGCATCCATCCACCGCTCCTCACTCGGCTGGCGTCCCTTGGAGAACCAGCATCTCTCAGTCGGGCGCGGAGGACCAGGAGCTGGAGCGCGACACCAGTCTCAGCCACAGTCCCACTCTCCTTGCCTTCCTCGCCAAGAACCCACCGTGGAGCGTCCGCTGCTGCGCTACGAGGAGGACTACAATTCCTGCGACGAGATCCAGGAAGTCCCGCCTCCCCCTCCACAGCCCCTGCCTCGCCTCGTCCATCTGCGACGGGCCGCAGGTTCTCCAGCTACCTCTCCGCCTCCTCCCCCAGCCAAGCGTCCCCATCTCGCCTCGCCGGCGATGGAAGAGGAGCTCACCATCCACCGCAGCCTCCCGGAGCGCTCTCAGCCTCCCGCCACCTCCCAGCCAGCGGCCCATCCTGCCCGTCATCGCTCAGTGGACCCAGAAGCAGCTGCGGCTCGCCTCCTGGCCTCCTCCATGCCCACCTACACCCGACAGGCCCCCGACAGCTATCGCCCACCGCCTCCTGGACGCCACGCGGATCTCCCTGGCTCCTCTCGCGGACCAGGGTCACAGGACCACCGCGGACCATCGGAGCCCAGGGGACGGCGAGAGGAGGAGGAGCGGACATCGGAGAGTCCGGGGGATCGGAGGAAGGTGGCTGGAAGCAACAAGCGGGCCACGGGAGAGGAGCGTACCTCATCCAACCACTCCGCACCCTCTGCCCACACCACTCAGGCCCTCCCGGTGCTGGTCCAGCAGTCGGCCCCATCTCACCTGGCGATGCTCCAGGGTGGCAAGCCTCTCAAGACCTACGACGGCTCCACCTATGCGGACTTCGCCAAGTGGTGGGCCTGGTGGGACCACTTTTACCATCGCAACCAGGCTATCGACTCCATCTCTAAGCTGGATCTCCTCCTATCCTGCCTCTCTGGGTGTGCGCTGGCAAAGGTGGATTGGTGCCAGGAGTATCGCCTGGGCGACTACGACATCGCCGTCACCACCCTCCACAAGGCCTACAGCGGCAAGGGTCACCGGAAGACGGAGCTTCTCCAGGCTCTGGCAGACGTGTCGCCCATGCAGGAGGACTACACCGGCATCAGCCTCTCAGCCTTGGCCGACTTCCTCAACAACGTCCAAGCTCAGCTACGTCAGTTGGGGATCGTCGACCTGGATTCCCACGCCATTCTCCTTCAGCAGAAGCTGCCGCCGCAGCTACTGATGGACGTCCGCCAGACCCGCTCCCTAGCCGGACAGGATCTCAACCTCACCTTCGACGAGATCGTGGAGCTTCTGCGACGGGAGGCTGGATGGCGCCAGCGCTCCAGTGCTCCTCCGCGCTCCAGTTCCATGCCACCCACCTCCGGCTTCGCCCTGCCCGCCTTCCAGGCCCCGCTCCCAGTCCAAGGCCAGCCTCCTAGTCAGCAGAGGAAGAACCGCCGAGGCAAGAGCTCTGCACCCAGACTGCCCTCCGAGCAGCCCTCCACTCCGGCCCCGGCTCCGGCCCCGGCCCCGCCGGCGCCCCAGCCCAGCTCGGACTCCGCACCCCGCCTCTCCCGGCCCTGCTACCTGTGCGGGAAGCCACACTACGTAGTCGACTGCAACACCTACGTTCAGCCAGTTCAGCGACTCAGTCGGGCGCGTCAGCTTCACCTGTGCACCAACTGCCTCGCCCACTCGCACAGTCTGGAAGCCTGCTCTTCTTCCTTTCGTTGCCGGCACTGTTTGGAGAAACACCACACTGCACTCCACGGCGCCTTCCAACCCAAGCCTACCTCCGGCGGCAACAGCCAGAGCCTAGGCCCGCGTGGAGGAGGAGGCGGCCGAGGGGGCGGCGGACGAGGAGGAGCGCATGGCCAGCCTGGCCCTGCCCTACCCAGTTCTACCCTGCTTCAGCCTACCCCAGTCCCGGCACCGCGAGGAGGAGGAGCATCGGCCCCGAGCACCTCTCTGGCCATGGCGGCCTTCTCTTCTCAGCCGGCCTCCATCGCGGATACGGCAGCGGATGTGGAGGAGCTTCCGGCCTCACACCCGCCTCGCACTCTCCTGGCCGCCTTCAGCGTGGAGGCGGACGGGCCCCGAGGGCGCTTTCGAGTCAACATCGTCTGCGACACGGGCGCCAGCAACACCTGGATGACTCGCGGAGCAGCAGAGTTGCTGGGCCTCAAGCCCAAGGGACGGGTGATGACGGGAGTTTGGACGGCAGGAAGTGGAGCGCCACAGCTGCTCCGCTCGCGCCTCCTTTGCTTCTCTCTCGTCACCCAGTCTGGGAAGGCCCTTCCTCTAGCAGCCCTGCAAGTGGAGCGCATTGCGGAAGGATGTCATCTGGGCGGCTTCGAGCTGAGCCAGTCCTGCCTCCCGGAGTCGGCGGCTTCGGCGCTCAACCTCCCCAGCCTGGCCTCCAAGCCCTTCCCCGTCCACGTGCTTCTCGGCCTGGACTTCTGGGAGCTCATCTTTGAGACCAAGCAGCGCATCTCGCCTGGCCTCGCCCTCTACTCCACCCCTTTCGGCCCCGTCCTTCAGGGCAGAGTGGAGGAGCAGTTGATCAGCCGAGCCCGAGCCTCCAGCGTGCTCACCGCCTTCCTCGTCTACGACGCCCAGCCCCTGGCCCTGTCCGAGGACACCAGCGACCAGTTGGAGCTCCTTCTCCAGCGTCAGAACGAGGTGGACTTCATGGGCACTGGAGGAGGACCGGAGGAGAAGGAGGAGATGGATGCCTACTCCGCCTGCGCGGCCATTTTTGACGTCTCCCGCCTCGCCGACGGACGCTTCGAGGTCGCCCTCCCGCTCAAGCCCGGCGCCTTCAAGCTCACCTCCAACTTCTACCTCTCCTTGCGTCGCCAGATGCGTCTGGAGGCCAAGCTTTCGCCCAAGGAGCTACAGCTTCACTACGCGGAGTTCCAGAAGTTCATCCGGACTGGCATCCTCGCCCCCGCCTCCTCCATACCGGCGGCAACGGCCCCGAGCAGAACGGCAAAGGCCCCGAGCGGAACGGCAACGGCCCCGAGCCCATCTCCTCTCCTCTTCCCCTGCCTCCAGCCCACAACCTAGCTCATCGACCGGTGTTCAAGACGGCGGCTTCGGGGGCGCCCAAGGTTCGACCCGTGGTGGACTGCAGCGCCAAGTGCTCGTCTGGAGCCAGCCTCAACGACTGCCTCATCACCGGGCCCAACCTCATCGAGGACCTCCTGCGCCTGCAGATCGAGTTCCGCCTCCCCCACTTCGTCCTCATCTCCGACCTCTCCTCCGCCTTTTACGGCATCCAGGTGCGGGCAGAGCATCGTTGGCTGCTTCGAGTACTTCTTCCCAAGACCTACTCCAAGCCCATCGGCCCCGCCAACGTACAGGCGTACGAGTACCAGAGACTCATCATGGGAGCATCCCCGTCGCCCAACCTCCTCCTTTTCTGCATTGGGAAGTTGGTGGAGGAGGCAAAGAGCGGGGCCCACGGCACCTCCCCCTGCGGCCTGTGCACAGAGGAGCTGGACACCCTGACGCGGAACCTGTATGTGGACAACCTCATCAACGGCTTCGCCGACGCCGCCGACGGACAGCGCCTCACCTCCAGCCTGCGCGCCTTCTTTGCCCAAGCTCTCCAGCGCCTATGCCAGTTCGCCTCCAATGAGCCAGCAGCGCTAGAGCATCTGGATCCGGACGATGTGAGCCTCAAGGCAGAGATCAAGAACCTCGGGCTGGTGTGGGTCACCGCTGCGGATCTCCTGGCTCCAGCCCAGCCCGACTTCTCCGAGCCCCACTCCTTCACCCGTCGTCAGCTCCTGTCCAGGCTCGCTCGCATCTACGACCCTACAGGCTTCCTGGCCCCTGCGCTGCTGGAAGGATGCCTGCTTCTCCAAGCCGCCTTTCCCGCCCATGCCCCATGGGACAAGCCTGCCGAGGAGAGCGTACAGAAGAAGTGGAGCTCTGTGGAGAAGTCGTTTGCGGCCCTGAGCGCCCTCACCTACCCTCGCTGGCTATTGGGCCTCCAGGACACGGCCTACCACCTCGTCATCTTCTCGGACGGCAGCAAGGCCGCCTATGGCTACGTGGCCTACCTGGTGGCCTCTCAAGCCTCCTCCTCAGCCAATCAAGTGCGCTTCGTGCTCGCCAAGGCCCACCTAGTTCCAGCTACCAAGAAGGGCGTCCTCAAGACGGTGCCTAGAGTGGAGCTCTGGGGCGTGGTGCTAGCTGTGCGAGCGCTTCGCTACCTCACCGGCATCCTCCGCCGCTCCGTCTCCCTCTCCACCCTTCGCCTCTACGTCGACTCCCATGTCGTCCTCTTCTGGCTACGCCAGGGCACCCAACTGCGCGCCTACGAGAAGAAGCGAGTGGAGGAGATGCGAGAGACTCTGGTGGAGCTGGGCTGCGAGGCGATGTACGTGCCCACCAACGTCAACTCGGCCGACGCCCTCACCAAGCCCACCGCCATCGCCTCCGCCGCCTTTCGCAACTTTCACACCGGACCCCCCTTCCTCCAACAACCCATCTCTTCCTGGCCCAGCTGGGCGCCGCCAGAGTGCCCTGTGGAGCTTCGAGAGGGAGAGACGCGACGGCGAGTGGAGATGGAGGAGAAGACGGACAGAGGGATGACCACGGCTGAGAGTACCATCCTCGTGGCCCTCACAGCAGAGCCCCTGCTCTGGGATCAGCTGCTGTTCCTAGACCGTCCCTACAAGACCATCCTTCGTCAGCTCGCCTGGCTCCTGCGCTGGACTCGTCGAGCGGAGATGCCTCCCTTGGGCCCCAACCTCACCCCCGCCGAGATGGACGCCGCGGAGACTCGCCTTCTCCTCCTGCTCCAGCAGCGCGCCTATCCTCTCGTCTTCAAGCGCGGACTGTACGGCAAGAAGAAGATTTGGGAGCAGCACCAGTTGGCGCTCGTATGGAGGGAGGATGGCCTACTCGGCGTCGGCTCCCGCATCGCGGACCTCCGCCCCATCCTCCTTCCCGGAGGACATCCTCTAGTCCGCCGCCTCATTCTCCACCATCACTCCCAGCTTCTGCACCCCGCTAACCGGACTACCCTCAACAGCCTCCGCGAGCGCTTCTGGGTGACCGGGGGTCTGCATGCTGTTCGAGCTGGAGTTCGTGGCTGTCGCGCCTGCGCCCTGGCTCTACACCGCCCACTTCCCCGACCTCCACCCGGCTTCCTCCCACAGCAGCGCCTCTCCGCCTACGAGCCCGCCTTCCGCCACCTGCTGGCCGACCAGCTAGGCCCGCTCCAGGTCCGCGTGGGGAGTCGGGGAGAGCTGGAGAAACGGTGGATCATCATTCTCACCTGCGCTACCAGTCAAGCTCTACACTTTGAGGTCTTGGAGTGCTACTCAGCTGCCGCCGTCCACAAAGCCTTCCTTCGCTTCTGGGCGCGCCGAGGAGTGTCGGGAGGAGTGGTGTACCTGGACTGCGCAACCGCCTTCACCGCCTTCGCCCGACTCCTCAAGGAGCTCCCTGCAGAGCTAGGCCTTCGCGTCTCCCTCGCAGCCGTTCGAGCCCCGCACCGGATGGGAGCTGTCGAGAAGCTCGTGGACCTCGCCAAACGCTCTCTCCGCCCAGCCATCTGGAGGACCCTTCTCACCGACCCTCAGCTGCACACTCTCCTGTGCCAGGTGGAAGCGGTGCTCAACTCTCGTCCCCTGACGCAGCTCAAAGATGATCCCCTGGACCTCCGTCCTCTCACCCCGGCCACTCTCCTCCATCCTCATCGCCGCTCCGATCTCCATGGTCCCGTCCAAGAGCTCCAGCTTGGCCGCTATCCGCCTTCCACCCCGGCCGCCAGCCTCCGACGAGAAGTCCGTCTCCTCGAGGAGTGCCACTGGACGTTCTGGGAGCGCTGGAGCACAGAGTACCTAGCCTGCCTCCAGCAGCGCCATCAGGCCCAGCTCAAGAAGGGCAAGGAGTCCGTGGCCAAGGAGGGGGACATCATGCTCCTGGCAGGAGAGGAGCCGCGAGAGCGCTGGAGCTTGGTGCGCATTGTGCGCTGCTTCCCTGGCTGAGACGGAGTCCTGCGCTACGTTTGCGTCGTCAACGCTCTCGGCCACGAGTCAGACCGCCCGCTCCATCATCTCGTCTCCCTGGATCTAGAGCTGGACCCAGAGCCCCTGCCAGAGCAAGACCCAGAGCCTCTGCCTCAGCCACCTCTAGAGCCAGATCCAGAGCCCCAGCCAGAGCTGGCCCAGGAGCTGCCAGCCGTCTCCGCCTCCGCAGAGGATGACCCTGGCCCTGTTCCTGCTCGCCTGCCTGCCCAGTCTCCGGAGAGCAGCATCGACGCGGGAGAGGACCCCGCCGACATCCTCAAGGACCCCGACTACTGCCCCCGAGCCCAGCCCGGCCGTCGCCTCGCTGACCTTGCCCCTGGAGCTCCAGCCGGACCACTGCCATGCCCGCCGCTCACCGCTCGTGGCCTCCGCGCCCTCCACCGGCACCGCGCCGGGGAGCAGAGCCTCTGAGCCTGGAACAGCCGACTTCTGCCTCTCCGCTTCAAGGATCCTTCTCCTGTCTCCAGTTTCGGCATCTGCGCCTAACCCTGGGAGGAAGGAAAGGCCGCTCGGAGCCTCTTCTCCGAGGCTGGCAGCCTTCCTTGGACACATAATGCCGCCCAGCCATCCCTTCTCGCCTCTGCTTCGCCTCCAACTCCGTCTTCGGCTGCGACTCTGTCCTCAACCCCCACTCTCTCCACTGCCTCACTCTCATTCTCTCCGATTCTTCTGCTTTGACTCTGCAAGTCCGTCTTCGCGCTCTCTCCGGCACCTGGGACCCCCTCTTCGGAGGGAGCGGACCTGAGGCCACCTCAGTCTCGCCCTCGCCTCCGTCTCCAGCTACATCTTCAAGAAGAGTACTGAGACCCCTTCGCTTGCGAGGGCGCGGACTCAGGCCTCTTCGCCTCCTCCTTCCACTCCCAGCCTCGCCCCATTCTCTAGCGCATCTTTTCTGTTTCGACTAAGCACTGAGCTTGTTTCGTGTCTCTATGCCTTCGCAGCTAGAGCTTCTCACCTTTAGCGCCAGCCTCACTGGCGGTGATCGTTTATTGTCTGGCTTCTGCATGTTTAGCTTATTTCTCCAGCTCTCTCCTCCATTGCCATGACATATCCTCTTCCTCAACCATTCCCATGCAGCCCTGAGCTTGCCTGGCCCTTCGGCCCTCTCTTTTCGTTGGTGCTCCTGTTCTACTATCAGTTGAGCCTGTATTGCCCATAGGTGGAGGGATAGGGTGTAATTTGGCATGCAAACTAGGCCCCGAGAGCTGATGATGTCGGGAGCGTTGGCGCTGGCCGAGTAGTCCTTCCCCCCCAGCTGCTACCGTGTCCCAGAGCCACGCGTTCGCCTCGGGAAGCCCTCCGTCTCTCCTACCCCCGCCCCCCTCGCTTCTCCTCTTTTCCTCCCAGCCTCGGCATTCATTCCTTGCCTTTTGAGCAGTAAAGAGAGACGTTTGGTGTGTTGGGGACAAAGCAAGCGGGGATGCCGGAGTGCTCCGCCCCGACGGCCTAGGCCTGCTTGCACGGCTCCTCGACCTCCGCCACCGCCTTCAACCTCACCATCAGCTTCAAGGACGACAGCTCTGCCGCGGACGTCTCCTTCAATGAGCATGATGTCCCCCTCCTGGCCACGGACTCCTTGCCCTTCTTGAGCTGGGCCTGATGGCGCTGGCCCAGGAAGGGCCAGGACTCCTGTGCTCCAGCACTCCCAGAACGTCCAGTGGCACTCCTCGAGGAGACGGACTTCTCGTCGGAGGCTGGCGGCCGGGGTGGAAGGCGGATAGCGGCCAAGCTGAAGCTCTTGAATGGGACCATGGAGATCTGAACGGCGATGAGGGTGGAGGAGAGTGGCCGGAGTGAGGGGACGGAGATCCAGAGGATCGTCTGTGAGCTGCGTCAGAGGGCGAGAGTTGAGCACCGCCTCCACCTGGCACAGGAGGGTTTTTTGCTTAGAGTCATTTATAAGGGTCCTACAATCTGGGCGGGGGCGTTTGCGGGGGTTGGTCTCGGTGGGGGGCGGGCGAAGGAAACGCGAAGGCCCAGCTCTGCAGGGAGCTCCTTGAGGAGTCGGGCGAAGGCGGTGAAGGCGGTTGCGCAGTCCAGGTACACCTGATTCCTCCCCACACTCTCCTCGGCGCGCCCAGAAGCGAAGGAAGGCTTTGAGGATGCGCAGCTGAGTAGCACTCCAAGAACTTGCAGTTTTGCGCTCTACTGGTAGCGCAGGTGAGAATGATGATCCACCGTTTGTCAGCTCCCCCCGACTCCCCACACGGACCTGGAGCGGACCTAGTTGGTGGGCTAGGAGGTCACGAAAGGCGGGCTCATAGGCGGAGAGGCGTTGCTGTGGGAGGAAGCCGGGCGGAGGTGGGAAGTGGGCGGCATAGAGTCAGGCACATCAGCCATGAACTATCGAATAGCATGGAGACCCCCTCACAAGAAGAGCTTGCGGAGGCTGTGTGGGTAATTCGGTTAGCCGGGTGCAGAGCTGGGAGTGATGGTGGAGAATGAGGCGGCGGACTAGAGGATGTCCTCCGGGAGGAGGATGGGGCGGGGTCCGGTGCGGGGGGCTGGGTCTCCTCAGGGCCAACTGGAGCTGCTACAGTGAATTATTTGTGCCGTTAAAGCCGCGCTTGAAGACGAAGGGCTGCTGAGCAGGAGGAGGAGGCGAGTGCTTAAGCGGCAACTATGCGGGGGGGGTGGGGCCGGGGGCATCTCGCTGGCGCTCCAGCGCAGGCAAAGCCAGCTGACGGAGGATGGTCTTGTATGGGCGGTCCAGGCAGCCTGATCACCAGGGGGGCTCTCCGGTCTCCCTCCGGGGGCCCGCCTCCATGTCCACGCGCCGTCGCGTCTCTCCCTCTCGAAGCTCCACAGGACCTACGGCGGTGCCCAGCTGGGCCAGGAAGAGATGGGTTGTTGGAGGAAAGGAGGGCTGGTGTACGTTGCGCGTGCGGTGGGTTTTTTGTTGGTAGGGCACGCCCTACATCGGATGCCTCGACTCCTACGCTTCTTCTCGTAGGCGTGCTGCTCTTGGGAGTCGACGTAGAGGCGAAGGGTGGCACAGCGGCGGAGGATGCCGTGTCGTCATCTTGCTCCTCGCCCCAGCGCTCTCTTTCCTTCTTGGTAGCTTCCTCTACCAAGCACTGCTGGCGAGGCAGGAGGCTCCCGGGCGGCCTTGCCGCCATCCGAAAGTTAACGAGGGTGGTAGGCCGTGTCCTGGAGGCCTAAGAGCCAGCGAGGGTAGATAAGGCCGGCTACGCAGCCCGGCTCAGTTAAATTTTGTCAAAATATACTGTTTTACCTATATCCACTCAAGCGGAAATAAATTAACCACATTTGCATTCTATAAGCTCTCTGCTTTTCAGAGCATACACTAAAGACTTAGAGAAGGGTTGGGAAGAAAGTCAACTATTCTGAAGCTCACAGTAACTGAGTATCTTTTGGCAAACTTTAGCCGAGCCGGGCTGTAAAGAAAGAGTTTGTGCCTACCGAACCCTGCCCGTGTCCCTTGAGGCTGGTGGGGCGAGAGGCGTCCAAGTGCAGCGCCCGCACTCGTCTGCTGCGTTGTCTTTCTGATGAGCTGAACAAGACGCGCAGCAGCTCAGACTCCAACGGACGCTTCCTGAACAAGGAGTTCATGGAAGGCGTCAGCAACTGCCGGCCGCAGACCATACAGCTGCGGGACTATCGCAACAAGGCCGAGGAAAAGGCAGCCAACTCTTTGATTAAATGGCATGCGATTTGTTAAGAGTCATATTACATTTAAACTTTAGGATCATTTTATGTCCTGCAAAAGATTAATTGTCCACCTGCAATACACATACACAGCCATATTTTCTTCTTCAATAAGGAAGTAGTGGTGTTAGGCAATATGAGAAGGGAGTGTGTGCACTTGTGACTGCCGGGCTGAGTAGAGTATTGAATGTAAGCAAGTACAAGAACGGTAGGAAGCGGGAGAAGGAAATGACACAGTACCCGGGTGTATTCATGCCATGAATGATCAGGATGCTCCGTTGTACCCCGACCTAAGATCACGACGTGATGTCAAGTCAGGATTTACCAATTTTGAACTAAAACAAAAGAAACCAATGTGGCAGTAGGGTGTATTGGACCATAAAGAAGATATTTAGGCAATAAAAATGGAAATCTGAGACAAACATTTTTTTCCGGAAATTTTGCCTTTGCTTTAAAATAGGGCCAAATGTTGAATGCAAATTTTCAATCGAAAAAATTCCTGATGATGTCAGACCAAATCCTAACGAATTATATACCAAAATGTTCGCAAGAACCTGAATTTTAACGTGGTTATGGTCTACCCCTTGGCAGAACCACTCAAATTTGAGTTATCAGTTTTTTGTCCCAAAATTGAAAAACCAAAATTTCCGATTTTTCAAATTTACGTTTTTCAGAACAATTTATGGCAAAATTCAGATACGCCATCTTTTTTGTCTCCAAATTGTCTTTCGATTGATATATAATGATCCACACTTATCTAAAATTTCTTAGTCAAAATTTTCAAAAAACTGAAATCGCAGGTTTAAAAGGCCCAAAAAAGTGCATGTTACAAAAGTGACCATATCCAGTCAACAAAACCGTTTTTTGGGAAACGGCTGGGGCACAGAGATGAGAACTAAATTGCCTTGGATTGTGGCATAAAGTTATTCTAATCAGAGAAACTTCATTATTCAAATCTGGAATTCCTCTCATAGAGGCCATCTCGAGTCTATCAGATTCTGTGTCTTAACTACCAAAAGGCTCTCCTCTACTGAGGATTTTACTGAACAGAATCTTCGTATGTCTGCGCTTAAAAAATGAAACGTGGGTTTTTGTTACGTTCTCTTTTCCGAAACAAAGCAATGCTATCGCGGGCTCGTTTAGAAAAGTTGTGGCACCGTTTGCCATCAGAACAAGAAGCAGGGCAGCAGGGAATCAGGTTTCCACAAGGCGAATGGGGGCGCCTGGCGTTGGGCTGCTGGGTGGGTAGGGTGAGGGCGTACGCACTTTTACGACTAGGCCAGTTGGGCTCTGCTGCCTATCCCCGGCCCCGAACCCACTACTCCTTCTCACCACCAAGCCGCTTTCCAATCATGCCACCGCCTCTTGTTGTGAAAGGCGTGGAGGGCGAGGTGACACAGGCTGCCGTCGCACTCCTCAACAACTCCAACCTCTGCTTCACGGCTTTCACCTTCAAACACCTATGATTGCTGCCTGATGAAGGAAGACGAGTGCAGAGGCGAAATGTGGACAGTGAGCAGATGGTGGGCTGGGAAGACGCTTGGCCGGAGTCTGTCCAGCCGGAGTCCAAAGTGGAGGTTCAGTCCCATCTTCTTCGGCCGAGTTGATCGGATAAAAGCAGCCAACGCCTAGGTCCACTTTGGCTTTCAAACAGACAAGAGCGTGGACTTTGGCAAAGACAAGGGCTCCGTGACCTACGAGGCATTCGACACTGAGCGTAAGCCTCATTTCAGCCGCTCAAAGCCAGAGTAAAAGTGAGGAGCTTTCCGCAGAAACCTCAGTGGCCAGCTTCTCAATCACGGCCACAGGGGAGGCCTCAGTTTCCGCCGTGGCTGGAGCTGTTCGGGTCTTCAAGGTATGGCCAGCCAGTAGTGAAGCAGGCGGGAGAGAAGGGTGTCTTTCACTTAGGGTGAGCTCCGCGTGGACTGGTCCGCCCTGCCGAAGGTGTTCGGCATCAGCGTGGAGCCGCGGGAAGCCCAGCACATCCTCCTGGAGACTGGCCATTGCGCCGAGCTGGAGGTGAGCGGCGCCACCCTCCTGGGTCCCCCACTCTCCTTCGCCTGCCTCAGCTCCTGCAGTGCGAGGGGATATTGAAGGCGGTGAAAGAGATGTGGAGAGCAAGCCGCGGGTGTCGGAGCTGGCGCCCTGGGCCCAGACATCGCTGGACGCCGTCCCAGGCGACATCATCGGAGTGGACCGCGGCAACGGACTCTTCCGGGTTCCTAGAGACTTCTCCTCCCTCTGAGAGCCTTAAGAAGAGGGGTGCTATGCCAGCACATGGGCGTGGTGTGCGAGGTGACGGGGGAGGGGGTGGTGATGGTGAACCACCTCTCCGGCACTGCCCAGGATGTCCTGCAAACGCACGGCCTGAAGGCACTCAAGGAGGTCAAGGGGGCGCTCACGGATGGTTTCCCAGCTCTCCTCTTCAATCCTGTCCACCCCCAGGAGTCGGAGTAGCTCATAGGCGGCTGCGGGGGCATAGCAGTGGTGCAGCAGTGCAGCCTGGAAGAGTTCTGCGGACAGGACCCCTGCCGCATCGAGAACCTGCATGACGAGGAGGTTTTCCGTGCTTGAGGGTGTGAGGGAGGAGGAAGGGAGGCTGCAGTGGAAGCCGTACATCTGGCCAGTGCTGCAGTCGAGGTTGGAGACGGCGCTGGGCTTCCGCAACTACAGCCTCTTCGAGTTCAACTGCGAGCACTACGCCAACTACATCCGCTACGGCATGGCCTACTCTGATCAGATGGAGGTTTCTTTCTTCCCTGCTTCCCCCCTTCATTCTTCATCCTGCTCTCAATCGGCACAGGCGATGAAGAAGCGCATGGACTTGGCGGAGAAGGCGCGCCAGAGTCGGGCGGATTTTGAGGCCCGCCGGGATTCAGCTCGAGCTAGAGCAAAGGCGGACTTGGAGAAATTTGGTGCCAAACACGTAGCCTGCTTTGAGGTTGAGCCAGAAGAGGAATGTTTGAGGTGCGGAAACGAAAGCCAAGTTTGAACGACATCGGAAACAGATGAAGACGGATTTTAAGGGCTTTGGTTAGAGACAGCAAACTGGGACAAATTAAAAAGATTGCTGTGACAGGTGAACGGGCTCGAGCCAAGTTTGAAGAGCTGAAACTTGGACCCAAGAAATGACATCTGGATGACTTGCCAACTACCTCACCACTTCCATTAATCACGCCATACGCTAGATATATTTATGTTTCTTTCTGCATCCAATTTTCAGACAGCACTCTGTTTTTTATTCGGTTAACGATCAAACTTTCCCTTCTTCATGATCCAAAAATTGCTTATGTCCCAGGCGCTTTGTCATAGCTAAATTGCACAGCTAAATTGACAGGACTGGAGCTTAGAAGAGACTGGAAATTTGAGAGAATGTGGGTATCAAAAAGTAGATGTAATTTTATCGTATCAAAAGAAATGAATCAGTTTCCATCGTTACAAAACTTTACAATTAGAGTGCGTTCTTCATGGTTGAAGAAGGCTTCCACGTGTGCTTCCTTTGGCCACTTTCTGGCCATCTTTGTGCCAAACATCTGCCCTTTTTTCGAGTTTAAAAAACATGTTTTCTATCGTCAAGTCTGAATCTTTCTATCGTCGTGAATGCCCGAACCTTCTAGAGATTTAAAAACTTTTCTTAAATTTATTTTTTGCCGTTTAATTCTTGCAATTTAAAATGCTTTGTGGGCTACCAGTTCATGAGGTGTTTTCCAGATGGCTAGTTCCTCGTTTTGAACCATTTTACCATTGGTTCAAAAAACTTAACCATTGGTAAGTTAGGGCTTAGATCATAAATGTGCCTCATTAAAAAAAGGTGCTTTTTTTTAAATTTCGTGAAGGCACCGATTTCGCTTACAAATTGATTGTAAAATTCCAAATGATTATGCATTAACCATATAGTTATCCACATCCAAATCAATACTTCCCCTAGCTAAAATCCTAATATTGACATTGCCCAAATCATTTACTGGTAGATTCATTGGCTTGCTTTTGCAATCAAGAAATACAAAAGCTAAGGATAAATCAGTCTTGCTTTCAGCTTACTGAGTGCCCCAAATACAACAGGCTTTTATTCTGAAGCAGGAACTGAGGTCGAGGCGTTCGGGCAATAGCGAATTCAACTTCATTAGTTTACGTTGGAAAATATTTATCAAATCAGAGTGCAGCAACAATCATGAACATGCTTAACAAGCATTTAACAAAATGTAGACCTCATGAATAAGATCACACTTCTATGTATAGATATATATTGATGACATGCCAGTACAGGGCCTCATCTGCGTACACGTAGAGTAGCATAAATGGTTTTGCTTGGCGGGATGGCGTGATGGGATCAAAAGTGAAAGCCGTTGAAGTTGGTCTTGTCAGCGTGTTCGGCGACCTTGCGTCGCTCACAGTAGTTCAGCCCATCCTCCATCGGTTTGTACTTCGTCTCCGGGATGAATAGGTAGCCTAAAGTTCAGCTATATCCTCTTTTAACCTCGCTGATAAGCTGTGTACCGGATATCCAGGAGAGGACGGCGAGGACAGCCATGATGATGAAGGGCAGTGGGTTCCAGATGTGCCAGTCGTGGGTCTCCAGGTAGCGGAAGATGGTGGCCGTGGTCGCCCCTGCTCCCGTCACCGACATGATCCACCCGAACGCCATGCCTAGCACCAATCCCCTACTCTCCCTCTACCTTCCTCACTGCAGGCTGGGCTGGTAAAGGAGACCGCGGACAGCTGTGGGATATATCTCGACGATGATCTGCATGATGCACATGAGCGAGGCCCCGTCGCTCAGACTCGCCCCCAACAGGCCGAAGAACTGTCGCTGAAAGCCCTGGTCGTAGCCCGTCCACTGCAACAGCCCCCTTTCCTTCCCATCTCCAGCTGGAGAGGAGGTGAAGATGAAAACCTCTAGAATGGCCACAATGAGGGTGCAGAGGAAGACGGCGGCTGTGAAGGCGAGGTAGGTAGGCTTGCGGCTGATGGAGTGGAACTTGCGATCTAGGAACACGATGAGAAAGGGGATCCAGGCTCTGGCCAGTCCGTAGACGGCCACATTGACGAACAGGTTCCCCACATCCGGATGCGTGTTCTGCTCTTGAGGGGATTGCGGAGAGGATGAGAGGGAGGCTGGGGGCCTGCCTACCTGGATGAAGAAGTTGGATACGACGGAGGAGAGGAGGACGCCGAGCATGAGGGTGAGAGTGATGCGGGCCCGGTGCCAGTGGCGGAAGAACTCGATGGGCGTGGGGAAGACGGGGTCCACGTTGCGCGAGTTCGGGATCCCCTTCAGGTCCTCAGCTGTGATGGTCTTCCCCTCGTTGTTCCACCGGTCCGAGGCTATGTCCCTGAGATTGGCGGGCGGGGCTAGGAGGCGGGCGGAGAGGGTACAGAAGAGGGAGGGTGAACGAGAGAACGTCGGCAGCGGACTCCAGCTCCTGGTGATAGATGAGATAGCGCGGGCTTTCGTGGAAGAGGAGGAAGAAGATGAGGAGCGGAGCGAAGAAGACGTTCACGATGATCAGGTACAGGCGCCAGTCCGCTGTCAGATAGCCGATCAGTGCCACTATCGCGAACTGCACCCATCTCAACACATCCTTTTACTCTACATTATTCAGGCCAAGCTCAGAGAAGGAGTCAGTTGATGTTTCTTTAAAGTAGGAAAAAAGGCCAACTGTTGATTGCAGGCATTGATGATCCAGCGGTGGCTCCAGTCCGTGGACTCCATGGTGAGTACGAAGGCGGAGGTGAAGCCCATGCCCCAGACGACGCCGGTGAGGAAGGCGCAGACGGCGTAGGGCTCCCAGGCCTTGCAGGCGATGCTCAGCGTGCTCACCACACACATCCCAAACTGGCTGGAGTACAGCGCCCTCTTCCGTCCATAGTAGTCCGCTATGTGGCCGCCCAGGATGAAACCGGCTGCCCTGCCCAGTGCAAGCAGAGTGACGACCACCTGAAGAAGGCCTTGGTGGCTCTAGGAGAAGGGAGGGGGAAGGAGTGGAGTAGCCTGCATGTAGGCGCCCTTGTCGCAGACGAGGTCCCACTCCTCCGCCCAGCTGGCGAACTGGTCCACGGGCTCCGTCCAGTTCTGGCATCGGCTGAGGGCGCAGAGGTAGAAGCCGTGGGAGACGTTGTCCTGGTCGGGTGTCGTCCAGCCGTGGTCGAGGCATTGTCGATCGTCGTAGCCCTGTCCGAAGGTGGCGAGGGCGTAGATGCCGGCGCCCACCATGGCGGCGTACTGGAGGACGAAGCAGGTGTAGATCTGGTAGCGGGCGAAGCTCCCCATCGCCATCACGGCGTCGTGCGTGGAGGCGATGCCCAGTTGCTGGGAGCGCTTCTGAAGGAGTGGGTTGGGAGTGGGAGGAAGTAGAGGAGGAGGAGGATGGAAGAGGTACGCTGGCCATGCTCTGGCGTCGGTTCTCCTGGAGGCGGGCAGCGTCCAGGGCAATGACGAGATCCTGTGCTCGCGAGTTCCGTCGCTGATTCTCATCGCGAACCTTCAATGCCACTGCCTTTTGTCCTACAAAAAGACCAGGTGGGTCACCAGACACTGTCACAATTGGTGCACCAAAGAATACATGATAATTATTTTTCTTTTCTCTAAAATTGCCATTTTGTGATGGAACCCATGATTATTTCATGAACATACTGCAAAAAAGGTAAAAAAAGTATTTAGAATTTTATAAAGATATGAGGCTTTTTTAAAACAAGTATATGGCGCAAAGCGCAATAGGTGACCGCGGAGTGCTTACACCTTCACATGTAGCAAAATCCATAAATTAAGGAAAATTTCTGCTGTGAGGGTGAACATTGCATCTCAAAAAAAAGTCTGTGGTTTCTCAACCATTTTCAAAAGTAAGCACAGATTTGGAATCGTTATATACGACTTGTGAATCAAAAAACCAAAGTCCTCTGTTCAATTATCAGCCGTTCAGCTGCTACTAATTATTGATGCTATTGTCATGCATGAAAGTTTGTCACTCAAGAGGGCAAGTCTGTGGTTTCACAACCATTTTCAAAAGTAAGCACAGATTTGGAATCGTTATATACGACTTGTGAACAAAAAAACTCAAGTGTTCTGTTCAATTATCAGCCGTGCAGCTGCTACTAATTATTGATGCTATTGTCATGTGTGAAAGTTTGTCACTCAAGAGAGCAAGTATGTGGTTTCTCAACCATTTTCAAAAGTAAGCACAGATTTGGAATCGTTATATACGACTTGTGAACAAAAAAACTCAAGTGTTCTGTTCAATTATCAGCCGTTCAGCTGCTACTAATTATTGATGCTATTGTCATGCATGAAAGTTTGTCACTCAAGAGGGCAAGTCTGTGGTTTCTCAACCATTTTCAAAAGTAAGCACAGATTTTGAATCGTTATATACGACTTGTGAACAAAAAAACTCAAGTTGTCTGTGCAATTCTAAAGATTACAGGTGCTACAGCGCAAAAACTCTATATCGCAATTTTCAAGCCTTTCTACCCAAAAAAGTAATGTTTCAAATGATCAGAAACCGGGTCTACCCCTCCAGATCTTCCTAAAATTGCATTACCTTTCAGGAAAAAAAAAGTTTGTCCCAATCTGTTGAGAATTCGCCCGTTCCCAGCATTTCCAGATCCGGACATATATATATATATGAGGACAAAAATTTAGTAACCTCTATAGACCGCGGAGCGGCCCTTCGGGCCGCTCCGCGGTCAAAAATTCGAACAGCGAAATAATTAGTTTCAACAATTCAAATTTTACTCAAATTTGATGTTTTTAGCCCAAACATTTAGCCCACTTTTGCACTTCCAATCCGCAGAATGACATCATATGGGATACACTGGTGACAGTGAGTGAAAGATGAAAAGGAAGGACGAAAAGGCGAAATGAGGGTGTTGAGTGCCCTGGAAAGAAAAGAAGTGGTGAATACGAGCTCCTCATGGCAGAGGATGCAGGGCGGAGCGTCGCCTCTGGCCAGGCCTATGCTCACCTGGCATCGCTTGATCTTATGCGCTGCATACAAGGCACGCCGCTTCTCCATCGACACATACCTACCACCCCCCACCTTTTGCCCAGCCAACATCCTCATGGCAGAGGATGCAGGGCGGAGCGTCGCCTCTGGCCAGGCCTATGCTCACCTGGCATCGCTTGATCTTATGCGCTGCATACAAGGCACGCCGCTTCTCCATCGACACATACCTACCACCCCCCACCTTTTGCCCAGCCAACATCCTCCGAAAATCTGGCTTTCTTTTCTCTCCGGACCCTCCCGGGGCTCTCTAAACGACCCCCTCGGCTAGCCGACAGCCAGGAGAGGCCTAAGAGGCCGCGCAAAAAAAGAGGGGGCGATAAAAAAGGAACCTCGTGAATGGTGAGGCCTCCATTGGGCCAATCCGCATCCTCCTCCTCCTCCGAGTCCCGCGGGCGATTTCGGCTCATTTCCGCGCCTGGCTCCAAGCTCTACAAAACTCTCTCTCCCTCTGCCCTGCCAGGTCTAGTTGGCCAGGTGGCAGAGTGTGGCAGAGTGGGTATGTGGGAATGGGGTGGAGAAAAAAGGGTCGGGCGCTGGAAGGCAAACCAGACAGAACATGCCAGAGCGGCAAGTAACTGCCGCCCATTCTCTCCCCCCCCCCCCTTACATCGCCCTCCCTCCAACCAACACTCCGCGCGTTCCCCCTCCCCCCTCGCCTACTACAACTTCAACCCCAACGCCTCCCCTCTCTTACAGCCTCTCTCTCACGCCTTTCATGTGCCACCTCCCGTCCAAGCACTTCCCCTCCACTCTCTAATTGGATGAAGGCAAATAAACCAGCACTTTGCACCCATCTTTCAATCTTTGCACATTTGACACCCTCATTGCTTCGCTCAAAAAGGCATTGGTTGGGGCTGCGACGTCTGAACGGGCTGAGAAGGAGTAGGAGCTAATGAATAGCTTGAAAAAGGCAAATAAAGTAGGGCGAGAAAAGTGGGCGGAAAGCTGAAGGTGGGGCTAAACCGGCTCTGGCGTCTGGCATCCAACATCCAGCATGACAAAAGGCGTCTCTGTACTTTCCACCAGCCCTTCCTCTCTCAGCCACTGCCACACCTGAACTCTTCCCCAGCTCTCTCTTCTACAAGGGCTAAAGTCAACAAGTCCTTCAGCTCCAGCCCTTCTTCCACCCACCTCTGCCCTGCCCCATTGGCAGGCCCCAAACGCCTTTTCTTTTCTCCATGGAAGACGGCGAAGAAAGCTTTGCCAATACCTGATGACAGGTCGCCTTGAAAGATTGCAGAACCAATCTTCCTTGCGCTTCCTGTAATTGAAATGAATGAAACCGGAGCCTTCCATTCATGAGCACAAGCTCCCATTTCAGTTTGCTAATTGCAGATTCAACACTTCTCCGTCCTTCAATTTATCGATCGCTGAAAAAATAGATAACTGCCTCAATACAAGCTGAATTGAGGGGAAGATAGGCAAAATGAGGAAGATCAAAGTTGACAGTTGCAGTAGTTAATCTGACGGTCCATGATAGCTTGACTGAAGCTGAGGATGAAGTTGAGCGCGTCTCGAACCTGCCCCACGTCCGGCGGCCCTCCTGCCAACAACTTCCTTCCTGTCTGGTCGCAGAAGAGGATAGATGGCGCCAACCATTGAGAAAGTCATCCTCAGCGAAGGCACAGGCAGCGTCGATGTTGGTCTCCACTGCGCCCAGGCCGCCCTGCCCCGAGCTGCAGGTGGCGTAGGCCTCACCGAAGACGCTCAGCCAGTCCACGTCCATCACATCCATCGACCTGCCACCCCTCGCTTTCCTTCCCAGCCTCCCTCCCCCCTTAGGCCAACTGCATCTCGGCGAGCTTGGCCCTGGCCGGCTGGACGCAGTGTTTGCTGGCGCTGTAGGTCTCTCGCTTTTTCTGCCGATCCAGCGTCTCCTGTCGCCCCACCAGCTGGAAGGAGAGGAGTAGTGGGAGGATGGAGGGAGGGAGGGAAGCGAGGAAGGACGTCAGGAAGGATGTCCTTGAGAGCGAGCATGAGCTGGCGATGGTGCTGTTGGAAGCAGGAGCAGGCGTTGGCCTTGACCCAGTGGGCGCCGTCGCGCTTGCACTCCGCTCCCGCCTCCCGCCGCCGCCCCTTCCCGAACAGAGCTTCCACACTGCCAAAGCCAGCCAGGGCAGTGCTCAGTAGCAGTAGTAGTAGGCTAGGGCAGCAGAGAACCTGAAACAGCGCTTGGCCAGCCGGCAGTACTGCGGGAGGCGTTTGGGCCGCTGCCGCATGCACGCGTCGATCTCTATCGCATAGGACCTTGTCTGCAATTCCCCCTTTTGCCCCCCCCCCCCCCATTCTCTAAAACTGTCCTTACTTCGGGGTCCAGCTTGCACTGCTCCACAGCCAGGTGCCAGGCTGTGCCCAGATTCAGGCTCTCCAGCCTGCAGCCTGAGAGTGTGGGAGAGAGAAAGAAGAAAGTGTGTGAGAGAGAAAGAAGAAAAGATTGAGAGGGCACAGAAGTTCATTGGAGGCGGCGGAGTCGGTTTCGATGAGGTCGAAGAAGCGATTTTGGGGGGCGCAGTTGCGGAGCTTGCGAGCAGCCTGGGTGACCAGTTTGGAGTTGATGCAGCTGCGAAGCGTAGAGTTGCTCAGGTAGGAGGCTTCAAGCTTCACTGTGTTCTGCATTCCTCATTGCTCATTGGCAGAGTCTGAGTGGAAAGGAAGGCAAGGTTTCTGGGCACCAAACGGCAGGCTTGGCAGCTCTGGTGAAAGTCCACTTCCAGCGGCTTCTGATACATTATAACCCCAGCCCAGCCACACTTTCTGCAATTGCAACTGAGAGGCTGAGATGGTGGAAAGTGGGGAACCTCCTTCCGATGCGGTTGCGGTTGAAGCAGAAGCTCATCCGACGCTTCAAATCATTCATGTATTCCCGGTGGAATTTCTGATCATCTTCAGCCAGCTCATCGGCCATGCAGCTCAGGGCTACATTGGCTGAGTCTACGCCTGCACCTTTCCACACTTCCTCTTCCTCTTCCAATGCTGGTCGCTCAAATGATTAAAGGCCATGCAGCTCAGGGCTACATTGGCTGAGTCTACGCCTGCACCTTTCCACACTTCCTCTTCCTCTTCCAATGCTGGTCGCTCAAATGATCGAAATTTTAGTTTTGAGCACTCATATTCTACGAAAAGTTTTAAAAACATGTCTATTTTTCATAAAAAATATAAAAAAGGGGTAAAAAAATTTGTCCGTCTCCCTTTTTCAGAGGCATTATCTGAGAATCTTAAGAGGCATTATCTGAGAAGGTCAAGAACTGGAAAATCGACTTGGACCCGGATCAATTCTACTCATGGCAAAGCCTGGTGAAGAAGGTTAATATCTTCTATGCGTGGCCAACCGAGAGTCTTGCAGGAATCCTGGAGCGCCTGAGTGCTGGCCAAGAGAGAGGGCAGAAGTAGCAGGGCATAGACTGACATCTGCATGTCCAACAAAAGTCTCCAGCGATAGGCAATGGCCGGTGAAGGAGAGTGTGGCCAGTTGTGAAGGAAGGGGCTTGGTTGTACTGCGAAGAGTTTCTGTCCCTACCTATGCGGCATAACAAAATTGACGAGCGGCGCTTTCCACTTTTTTCCTGCGTCTTCCATTTACACGCCATCATTTACATGCCGTCATTAGCACAATCGCATCTCTTCACCATCGCCTCTGCAACCACTGCTGCCTTGCTAAGGAGCATGAGCATGAAGAATATGGATGATAGTTCAAAACGTGAAGGATTAACGGTCAATTCGTTGCTGTAAGATGAAGCAAAAACGGGTTTCGAATTCTTCTGACAGTCTTCCAATTTGCTGGTTTTATATCTCTCGAAATAGCAAGATGAAGATTAGATTTTAGACTCGATTGAGCAAGAAGGAGGTTAATATCATAAAAAAGTCGGTTGGGATGTCTTCCCAATTTTACTTTATCCTGAATACAATTTACTTGAAAAGCAAAGACCACACAAACTAAATTGTTTTTCAAACTTCGCTACTTTATTATCGAAATATTCAAGCCACATAGACCATAGACCGCATATGCATTTTGAAAAGCCTAAAAGCAGATGGGTTATGCAGTGAACTTTTGACCTAAAGAGTCTCGTATTATCCTGGTTATTTTATTTAAAGCAATTATTTTTGCGCGGCCGAAGGCCGCCTGCCGCGGAGGGCAGGGCAGTCAGAGCTCCGTAGGCCGGAGGGCATGGGTGCGGAGGCCCCGGAGCGTAGCCTAGCATGCGTAGCATGCTAGGCGAAGCGTAGGGGCCGTAGCACCCGTGCCCGGAGGCCGGAGGAGCTCTGGCGCCCTGCCCGAAGCGGCGGGCGGCCAAGGCCAGCTTAAGCAGTTACCCCATTTTTGCGTCCGTCTGTCCGCATATATATATATATCTTATATAATACGCGTGACCCCATTTTGGGAGGGTACCTCGCCCAAGCTGGATTCTCAACTTATCCTGGCACATGATACCATTTTGGATAGATCTCGGGTTGGACAATCTCTGGCATATACCCGCACCTGCTCCTGAATTCTGGAAAATAATGAAATCATCAAAAATGTGCTAATTTTTGACATTTTTCAACTTTGCAACTCCATTGCTCCACTATTTTTCAACATTTCTTGGCGGACTTTTTTTTAAATAAAGCCCAAACAATTCTGCATAAGATTATTGGTTTACATTTTTATTTTGTTTAATTTTTATGTGCTGAAAATGTCATTGAGTAAAATCAATTTTCGTGATTTTGGCCCTACTCCGTGAGCGGATGTTTCAGGGCTTTCATTGGTAGGGATATGTGAATGTTCAGCTCTGCAGGTTATGTCGTGTGTATTTGATGCTATGAGTCGATATTTACCTCTTTCTAGCTCATCAAGTTAGAGTTAGATCTGCTGAATAAAAGAGTCAAATTCTCTTGAGTTTTTCAATCAATGTTATTTGAATAAATCAATCTTTAGTTTTTATTGTTGATTAAAATTACGTAATATTTATTGATTGTTTACAAAATGAATGAATGAAAAATCGAATTATTCACAAATTGTGAAAGAATGAAAAGTGTGGCCACGCAAAGCGCGGCCACCAACCCATATTACTAGTATATATATATGTGTGGTTCCGGGGCCCGTACTCCGCGGTTTTTCAACGAAATTGGCTAATTTTTTGCATGAAGGTCCGCCTAGGTGGTATCTCCAGGCCATTTTTTGTGCTTGACGTAATTTTGCGTTTTTCGCCCAAAACCCAAAATTTTGATGTTTCAAAGTACCAAAAATCATAAATCGCTGGGTTTTCAATGAAATCAGCTGATTTTTGGCAGGTACATCCGTCAAAGTAATATCTTGAAGCTGGCAAATGGAAATTTCGAAATATTTTTTATTAATTGATTTATAGTCAAAAACCCAAAATATTGATGTTTCAAAAATTTGAACATGCATAAGTCCATGGTTTTTCGATAAAACTAGCTGATTTTTGGTATGTACATCCGTGAAAATAATATCTTAAAGCTGGCAAAAGGAATATTGGAAATTTTTAGTATTTCTCGATTTATAGTCAAAAACCCAAAATCTTGATGTTTCAAAAATTGGAACATGCATAATTCATAGTTTTTCATTGAAATCTGATGAATTTTGGCATTTTCATATAGGTGGTGTCTTGAGGTGAGGCCGCGCATCTTGGCAACTGCCGAGAATACCTTGTTTTTAATATCAAAGTAACTGTTTATATAGGGAATCACAGGATTTGCGATACGGTTTTGTATGCCAAGCCTACCCTATCCTTTTATTTGGCGAATGAAACATATAGCTAATCGGAGGCTTCTTAGGCATCGGGAAAGGTGAAAACACAGTCACTCCCTCCCGTCACGCCAACCTCAGCCCACCCTGCCTTATGACCTCCGCGTCAGTTTTCAGGGCCTGTCCAGAGTAGCTAGGTGAGGAGGCTGAAAGTGGAAATGAGCTGGTGGAGTAAGCTGTTGAAAGCTGGTGCAGTGCTGGGCGTTTCGGCTGCACTGGCCTTGGTCATCCGCTCCTTCCGCGCTGCCCTCCGGACTGCAGCTGAGAAGCGGCTGCCTATCAACCAGGCTTTCCTTCCCTCAGCTCAGCCCCCCCTGTCCTCAATCCCCTTCCAACTGCAGGCGCAGATGAAGCTTTGTCTCCAACCTCTTTGCGCCATCTGCTCGGCCCTCCAGCTCCAGCCGAAGATTGAGCAGGAGACCCCGCAGAAGGCCCTCGTCCTTCACCAAGCACTGGACCGCCTGCGTCACTCCCACTGGCCCCATCACATCCAACACCAACCACTATTGCCGCAAGAAGGGTTGCTTAACCCTCCCTGCTCTAGCTGGCCCAAACCCGCTTCATAGATGGGCAAAGTCCGTTCTGTACTCTTGTCTAGCCAGGCAGTTGGTGATGGCCAACTGAGGGGGTAAGGAGATGATGGGGGATTGGAAGGATAAGCGAGGCGAAGGTGGAAACGGCAGCGACGGCCATGGCAGCCTGGTGCTCAGTTCACGAGCGCTTTCTGGACGATGCGGCCCTCTGCTTCCTGCCCTACCTTTGCTGGGATTGGCTCCCTCATGTTGGCCAAGACGATGTGCGAGAGATTCTCCCTTATCTTCTCTATGAGGTACACTGCTCTACTACTAAACCATACTTTTCTGGGGGTCAGAGGCGGGGGAAGAAGGGGGCGGGGTAGCAAAAAACGTTGTATGCGATGGAAATATTATGACCTCCCTGTCTTGGGGCGTGGCCACGGCTATCGCGGACCCCACTCTAATATGGTCGCTTCGTTAAAAATAAGTTTTGGTATAGCCACAGCCACATATGAATAAAATGAATAATAGTCGTTTCGCGCAAAATACATAAATACTGTTTAATTTGAATATTTACGCATTTTTCTGCTCATTTTGAGCGTTGTACCTCGAAAATTGTCAAAAATTATTAATTTTTGGCAAAATATTTCTTATATTTTGGGTTTACCTGCTAGTTTCTAGTAGAAGCCCTTGAAGACCATCTAGAAGCAAATCGACATATGATTCGTGATATCCGTCCATTTACTATAAAATGGTTAACTTAATCAGACAATGAGATTTTACCAAGCATCCCTGAT
>JASANA010007366.1:0-13162 GCA_030248095.1 Ptycholaimellus sp. GST1_10 | reverse complement strand
CCCGATTGCGGGCGATTCCGGACCGCCAGACCTCCTCGGGGCTGTTGGGAGAGAAGGAGGGAGAGAGAGGGAAAACGGCGCCTCCCTTCCTCCTTCCCAGCTGACACCCAAACTCTCCCTCTCTTTTCCTGCCCCGCCGCCCCACCTTTCTGGAACGCCCCTTTACTACGACCCTCTTGCATTGCCTCCCAGTTCCTCCTCCGATACCCATCTTCCCTCCCCTTCCCCGAATCCTCGCTGACCTTTCAACCCGCGGAACAGCCAAGGGCGCCTTCTCTTCGCCCATCTCTTCCCTCCGCCCTTATCGCCTCCTCACTTTCTCTCCTCTCACTTCATCCGATTAGTAACAGTTGAGTGGGTAAAAAAAAGGAGGGAGGCAGGAAGTGCTGCTCTCATGCTTTCCTTTATCCTACTCCTGCCCATGGCGGCGGCCGTCATACAGTCCCAGCAGCTGGACTATTTCGACAACTCTTTAGCTAAAGGTGAGAGCGATTGGAAATGGGTTAGTGGATAAAGGCAATGAAAGAAGGACTTGCCAGTATGCCGTCCATTGGACAAGAACCTGGACCTGATGTTCTTGCTGGACGGGAGCGGGAGCGTGAGCGGCAACACCTTCGAAACCCAGCTGAACATGGTCCGCCGCGTTCTCAGCCAGGTCTCACCCCCACTCCCTCCCTTTCCACCGTCTGGCTGAAGCCTAGCGTTAGATGCAGATCGACGTGGCCATGAACAAGACACGCGTGGCCATCCTCCAGTATTCCGGCTACACCAAGGTGGAGATGAAGTTCGGCGAAGCCACCGTTTAGCATCTCCCATTTCCACCTTCTGGCACCTCCTGGAAAAGTGAGTTTGAAGACGAAGGAGGAGCTGCTGGCCAAGCTGAAGGGCATTCGTCACATCTCCGGCACCACGCGGACCGGGAAAGCCCTGAGACGTGCGCGCAACCTATTCTCTCATTCCCAGGGCGCTCGCGTGGACGACCCTTCTGTGGCTCAGGCAACTACTCACTCCCTCCTCAATCGAAGAGAGTGTAGGAGTTAGTGTTGATGATGTAGGTGATCGTGGTGGTGGGCGATGGGCACAGTCTGGACAACCCGATCGGGCCGTCCAAGGAGATCCGGGAGCGGGGGATCGTGCTGCTGACGATGGGGATCGGGAACTACGTCAACATGAACGAGCTCATCCAGATGACCGACGATGCAAGTATGGCCTTCAACAACGAGACCATGGACCAGTTCATCAACACCTTCCGCCGCATTGCCATTGGCGAGGTCTGCGACTACGCTAAGGGTTCCTTTCTTTACTTACTTACCTATCACTCACTACCTTTACCTACAATTATGCCACCAATCAATGTTACAATTATGCCTAGGTACCAATGGAGCAGAAATCATCTGCAACGCGGATAACGTGGAGGTGAACATCATGACGGAGAAGCCATTCCATGGCCATCTCTATGTCCCTGAGCATTTCAAGGTACTCAGCCGATTCAATTTGCAACATTTTGAACGTAGCATGCTGTCATGCAGAACGACAAGTGCCGTGTGAGCGGCGGTAGCAGTGCGGATGGACGAAGCATTTCGCTGAAAATCCCTCTCAATGACTGCGGAGTTCAAGAGCAGTTTCTGGTACAGAAGAGAGATGAAAGAAAAAGAAGCAAAGGAATGAATGTTGGAGTTCTCACCGCGAGGACTGCTTGCGGAGAGTGGCGTGGTCTTGATGTACCATCCAGAGTACAACGCTCCACAGGACAAATCTTTCACCATTCGCTGCTTCTACCCTGACATGCGCTACCACGGAAAGGTTCTCCCTCCCTTTCTTTTCTCCCATCCCTTCTTCTGTCGTTCATTGCTTTCCCGCTGCAGGAGGGACAGGATACCAAGAACTTCCCGCACTTCTCAGCCGAGAACCTCAAGCTCCAGGGGTAAAGGACGGAGGCGGCTGATAGAAGGGGGAAGAGAAAAAAGGGATTAAAGGAACCCTTTGATAGCCTCTTTCCCAGTGCCAGCGATGGAGATGCCCTGCGCGTACACACTCCGTCGCCCGGATCGCTCCTGCGTACTGGACGATGCCGCTGTGGGCGAGTCCTTCATCCACCAGTGGGAGTGTGAGGAGAGTATCACTCTTTCCCCTGCCCCATAAACCCTCCCATCCCCTCCCTCTCTCCTGTGCAGGCATCATCGGAGCGGAGTACGGCTTCCACATCCACAGCTGCTACATGGTGGACGGTAAGGATCAGCAGATGCTCGTCCTCGACGCCGCCGGGTTTCTTTTCTCCCTCATCCCTGAGAGGAGCTGTGGGAGACTGGGTGTAAATGCGGCAGGTGTCCGGTGGAGAAGAATGTGTTCGGGAGCATCTCGTACGCGGGGTCAGGGCTGCGGGCGGTGGCCAACGGCTCGTACGTCAAGTTCGCGGACGGCATGGGCGTCAAGTTCCGCTGCTCCATCCGCTTCTGCGACAAGGCTGACGGAGAGTGCCATCTACTCCAGGTATACTCACCCCCACTGCTCCCTCCAACTGGGAAAGAGTAGCCGGGGTGGTTGGGCAGAAGACGTCGTGCGATGAGGAGGCGGAGAGTCCGCTGGCGCGACGGAAGCGGCAGGTGATGGAGATGATGGAGATGAAGGGGGCCTTCATGCCGGAGCACATGGTCAAGCGCCTCTTCATGCGCCGCCAGCAGCTGCAGGCTCAGGCTGCCGCTGCTGCCAACTCCAGCGCCGAGGTTTCCTGCCTTTTCTTTACACCCATTTTTAGGTCCCTATCCCAAAAGAGGTGTCCAGGACTTCCCCAAGGACAGGTTCGGGCGGCCCATCCTCCAGACCTTCGCGGCCAGCAATGAAAGCCCTCAGCCTGGCCTGCCCTCAGTCCGTGCCTTCCGGTTCATTGCCGCCTGGTGGCCTGATAGACACAAGATCCTACTCTCATGCAGACCAATCAATAACCGGAATCCTCGCCTCCGCAACGCCATCAATGTTCGCCCGACGCGAGTGACGCTGAGCACTGGCAGCACCTCGGAGAACACTCTGCCTACCACCACCACCCAGCCTGACACTACCAGCAGTACTTCAGAGCCCGTCTCAACCACCAGCACTCCTCAGCCCAGCACCGAGGCCAGCACCACAAGCCCTTGGGTCGAAAGCAGCGGCAGCAGCCAGATTCCAAGCAGCACTCCAGCCGCCTCCAGCATTGGCCCACTCTCGGAGGCAGAATCGGAGGAGGAGGCTGCTCTCCTAGACGTGGAGGAGGAGCTGGTCAAAGAAGCCCTGGAGGAGGAGCTGGTGGAGGAGCTGCTGAAGGAGGAGAAGGAGGAAGAGGAGGTGGAGAAGGAAGCCGAGTTGAAGCTCTCATCGCAAATGAAGGCGGAGCCAATGATGGCGGGAAGCTTCCACTTCGACGACCTGGTAGCGGAGGCCATTGAGGCTGTGGAGAAGCGCGTGGAGGCTGAGTATGAAGAGGAGGAGAAGAAGGAGGAAGACAAACCGCTCTTATCCGACGAGTACTATGCAGCTGAGCTCACGGACGAAGAAAAAGCCATCCAGCTGGCTGAAAGCGAGGAAGGGAAGAACAATTCCAGCGAGGTGGAGAAAAGCAGTGCTCCCACGGCCAAAGAAAGCATTCCCACTCTTGCACCCCAGGGGACTGCCGTTCCAACTCTTGCTCCCGAAGTGGCCGCCATCGAGGACCAACTTCTTCGTCAGGATCTGGAGCTGGCACAGGCAAGCTTTTCTTCGCTTCATTGACAAGAAAAGGAAGAATGATGGTTGAAGGCCGAGGAAGCCGTGCTGGAAGAGGAGTTGAAGAGCATCGAAGAGGAGCTTAGCGATCCGGAACTGGCGGAGATCGCGGAAGAACTCGCATTGGCTGTATCCACTCCATTACTACTAGTAGAGATGGATAAGGGAGAAAAGATGGATGGATAGGCGGAATCGGGCGATGCGATGGGGATGGAGCTGAAGGGGCTGGCGGTGGACATCGTGGCGGGGCTGCAGCTGGGGCAGGTTCAGTTGGAGTCCAACCACCTCCGCGCCCGTCCGCCCCCGCCCAACCTCCCCAGCCCACTCAACCATTGCCCCCGACGCTATTAGGCTTTCCCAGCCCCCTGCCTAGTAACCCCCACATTCCTGCCACTTTACTTCTTCATGCCCGTGCTCGCCTTCTATCGGGTACCAGTTTTACTCCATTTGTATTTGTGCTCATTTTATCTCACTCAGTTTGGAAAAAAAGTAGTTTCCGAATTTTTGCGCGGCCGAAGGCCGCCTGCCGCGGAGGGCAGGGCAGTCAGAGCTCCGTAGGCCAGAGGGCATGGGTGCGGAGGCCCCGGAGCGTAGCCTAGCATGCGAAGCATGCTAGGCGAAGCGTAGGGGGCGTAGCACCCGTGCCCGGAGGCCGGAGGAGCTCTGGCGCCCTGCCCGAAGCGGCGGGCGGCCAAGGCCAGCTTAACCAGTTACCTCATTTTTGCGTCCGTCTTTCCGCATATATATATATGTGTGTGTCCGAGGCCCGTACTCCTCGGTTTTTCAACGAAATTGGCTGATTTTTTGCATGAAGGTCCGTCTAGGTGGTGCCTCGGGACCATTTTTGGCGCTTGGCGTAATTTTTTGAATTTCGCCCAAAACTCAATTTTTTGATGTTTCAAAATACGAAAAATCATAAATCACTGGTTTTTCAATGAAATTTGCTGAATTTTTGCAGGTACTTCCGGCAAAGTAATATCTTGAAGCTGGCAAAAGGAATTTTTGAAATATTTGTTATTTATCGATTTATTGTCAAAAACCCAAAATCTTGATGTTTCGAAAATTTGAACATGCATAAGTCTATGGTTTTTCAATGAAATTAGCTGATTTGTGGAATGTACGTCCGAAATAGTAATGTCTTGAAGCTGGTAAGAGAAATATTTGAAATTTTTAGTATTGCTCTATTTATGGTCAAAAACCAAAAATCTTGGAATTTGAACTTGAAAATGTTTTGGCTATTTTGGAAATGTGAGATGTAGATGTGCAGAAACAATAATATAGGACAAGTTTAACGTTTTCACAATAAAGTAAACAATCAATAAGTATTTCTCAGTATAAAGCTAAATTAGTATACTAGGTAAAGCTATTGATAGATGCTGTTTCTCAGGCTTTAGGTTAATTTGGGAAATGTGAGATGTAGATGTGCAGAAACAATACAAACAGGTACGTCCGTCAAAGTAATATCTTGAAGCTTGTAAATGGAATTTTCGAAATTTTTATTATTTATTGATTTAAAGTCAAAACCCAAAATCTTGATGTTTCAAAAATTTGAACATGCATAAGTCCATGGTTTTTCAATGAAATGAGCTGATTTTTGGTATGTATGTCCGTGAAAGTGACATCTTGAAGCTGGTGAAAGGAAATTATGAATTTTTTTATATATCCCGATTTATAGTGAAAAACCCAAAATCTTGATGAGTCTAAAATTTGAACATGCATAATTCATGATTTTTTATTGAAATGTGTTGAATTTTGCCATGCATTTTTATCTCGTTTATCTAGGTGGTGTCTTGAGGTAAGGCCGCGCATCTTGGCAACAGCCAAGAATACCTTGTCAAGCAACCGAAGGACGCCCGCTATGATAGAAAAGACAAGGAACTTCGGTTTTAAAGAATTTTCGGCTGACTCCTATAACCCCCCCCCCCCCCCAAGACTTACACCCCCCCCCCCATGAATTACACCCCTCCCCAAAGAATTACACCCCCCCCCCCAAGGCATATATATTGAAAATTTTTTTATTGCCTTAACATACTTCTCTTTACATATCTCGAAATTTAAACTCACGGAATTTTCATGTAGATGATTAAATACCTACTTTTTTACTGAGTCTAAACCGAGTTAGTCTATACCATGTTCGTCATGCTACTAGTTAGTCTATACCGCTATATAGGGCGTAGCCAACACAAAAACTAAAAGGCTCGCGTACAACATAGTTAGTCCTTAAACATAGCAAGTCCTTACCGAGTTCATTGATGTTTTAAAGTGCTCAAATCGGTAAGGACTAACTAGTAGGTACTGCCACAGTGAAAGGACGAGCCTTTTAGTTCTTGCGCCTTATTACTACTCCTGGTAGTAGCATGACGAACTAGTAGCATGACGAACTCGGTATAGACTAACTAAAAAAGTAGGTATTTAGTTGTTTAGAAAAAAATTCCTTGAGTTTAAATTTCGAGATATGTACAGAGAAGCATTTTGAGCTAATAAAAATTTTTTCAATATATACCCTTTGGGGGGGGGGGGTGTAAGTCTTGGGGGTGGGTTAATTCTTGGGGGGGGTGTAATTCTTGGGGGGGGGGTGTAACCCCTTGGGGGGGGGGTGTAAGTCTTGGGGGGGGGGGGGGGGTTCTAGGAGTCAGCCGAATTTTCAAACTCTAGGTGTTGTAATGTAATTTGTTGCTGATTTTTGACCTAAAACAGTTTTTAATGCCTTTCTTTTATGAGTCGTTTTACATTGGCTTAAATTTTTCAAACAAATGAATTGTTTTTCATCATTTTATGATAAAGACCAACATTAAGTATGCTTCAGTTCAGTTTTAATCAAACATTTCATTAGTCCTTGTTATTGCACAATAAGCGGTGTTCTGACAGAAATACAATAGAAAGGAGAAGCAACTGAGCCAACACAAGCACTGTCATTCATTGCGGCATCATGTCAGTAGCCACCTGGTCTAGAGTCTACACGGTGAGAGTGGTATAAAAGGAGTTCTGGCTGACTACCCAATCTATCGTTTGGAATAGGAAATATAATGCGTGTCCTGATCGCCATCTTCCTCGCCGGTTAAGCGAACTAGGAGGAAGGCGTCTTTGTGAGTGCTGTGATTGGTTGAGGTCTGCTAGTGGCCAGTGGGCCGGGAGCAGAGGCCCAGATTCCGCCGGAGATGATGCTGGTGTGCCAGCAGAAGTTCCTCTGTCGCCAGTTCCTCAATAGCATCGGCGGCGCTCTCAAGATGAACGAGAAGGCCAAGGAAATCATGCAGCAGCTCATTGAGTTATTCTTACTCCACCCTCCCTCATTTCCTTTGAATCAGGAAAGAAAGCCGTTTGCAGCTGGAAGAATGGCGATGACGAGTCTGCTTAAACTACAACACCAATACAAACCACCCACAATTACCTCATCAAATTTATCTTTCCGTTAAGCCCTTTTTGATGTCAATCAAACCATCCAGTCGATGCACACATACAATCACCAATTAAATATTTCAAGCAATTCATTGTCCTCGAAAATTTGAACTTTCCCCATAGTATGGACCAGTGTTTCTGATTTCGGGAATCTTTAGAGAATAAATAAGAATGAAAATATGGAATGTCCAAAATTACGGAATAAATAAGAATGAAAATAAACGCTGCTCAAAATTAGAGTTGAAAATGAGAATAAATATATAAATGGCTTAAAAATATAGCATAGAATAAGAATAAAATATGTGATTTTTATGAAATCAAAATAAGGTGTATTTTATTATTTCATATTCCCTATGCGGTATTCTTATTTTTTAACGATTTTTTTAATTTTATAAACCTTATAAAATAGAAAATCTTTATTAAGGCCAGGTTATAAATGGCCTTCTACACTGCTACCAATCAAATTTCGGATAAGATGCAAAAACGCAACAGCCAGTAGAGAAGGCTGATTGATGTCCTCACCCCATCTGTTCTCATTTACAAGCCTTAGCCGCCAGCGTTCTGTCCTCAATCCCTCGAAACTCTGCTCAAAATTCCCTTTCGAATGACGTTTGAATCATGCAAAAAGCTTCAGTAGAACTCGAGTTATGATTTTTTGCTGATTTGGGTCGACATAATGTCGGGTCGACATATTGTCGGGTCGACATAATGTCGGGTCGACATAATGTCGGGTCGACATAATGTCGGGTCGACATAATGTCGGGTCGACATAATGTCGGGTCGACATAATGTCGGGTCGACATAATGTCGGCCCGACAATATGGCGACCCGACATTATGTCGACCCAAATCAAAAAATAGTCATAACTCGAGTTCTACTGAAGCTTTTTGCATGATTCAAACGCCATTCGAAAGGGAATTTTGTGTAGAATTTAGATGGGGTGAGGACATCAATCAGCCTTCTCCATCTGGACTTGGTCTTCTGTCCTCATCGATCAGCCTTCTCTACCAGCTGTCAGACTTCTCAACTTACACTGGCCTTCTGCCCTCATCGATCAGCCTTCTCTACCAGCACCAGAACTGCCTCCACTGCAGCTTCGACGATGCCTCTACAGCCCAGTTCTCCAGCCACATTCACATTAACAGGAGCTGAATCTGCGAGGGAGCCAGAGGAAGAGAAGCAGCAGTCAGTCCACCAGCACCAGAACTGCCTCCACTGCAGCTTTGACGATGCCCTCATCGATCAGCCTTCTCTACCACCTCTCAGTCTTCTCCATCTGGACTTGGTTTTGTCTCCTCATCGATCAGCCTTCTCTACCAGCATTCAGCCTTCTCCATCTGGACTTGGCCTTCTGTCCTCATCGATCAGCCTTCTCTACCAGCTGTCTGACTACACCTACACTTGACCTTCTGTCCTCATCGATCACCCTTCTCTACCAGCTTTCAGCCTTCCCCATCTGGACTTGGTTTTCTCTCCTCATCGATCACCCTTCTCTACCAGCTGTCTGACTACACCTACACTTGACCTTCTGCCCTGGGGGGGGGGTTGTGTGGTTTGTTTTTTTTTTGTGGGGGGGTTTTTGGGGTTCCACAGAGGAAGGCTGCTGTAAGAGCAATGCGAAGGTCGGATGCTGCATCGTTGGTCATTCTAAGTCTGCAGTCAAGTCCAAGAGCAAGGGTGCACAGAGGAAGGCTGCTAGAGATGAGGGTTGACCCTTGAGTCTTAGTCACGCTGTTTGAGATTCCCACCCGCAGTCGGAGTCCAAAAAGCGAGGTTGCTCAGAGGAAGGCTGCTGAAGGGGAACTGCAGGGACAGATTGACTCGAAAAGAGTTGTTGCTGTTTGGCACTTTTGGGTTCGCAGTCGGAGTCCAAAGAGCGAGGTTGCTCAGAGGAAGAGTTGTTAGAACCGGAGTGCAGGGACAGGTTGCCGGGGCCTGTGCCTGCCGATTCAGGCCGTTGCAGGGTGGCCGGAGGCCTGTGTCTTGTTCATGATGCAGTTGAAGGCAGTCCAGATGCCGCTGAGCTTGATGAACAAGGCCATAGAGGTTGGCCGGAGGCCCGTGCCAGACGCATTTCAGTCCTCTGTAGCTGATGAGCTGGGAGGAAATGTGTTGGCCGTTGAAGATCATTGATCCGTCATTCTTGGCAATCAATTGATTGGCTGGGAATGAGTGGAAGTCAATGGGCGTCCTGTAGGAGGCGGAGACCTGGAAGCCGAAGCCAAAGCCGTAGGCGAAGGCCTTGAAGCCGCAGTCCTTGCAGATTTGCGCCATTTAGAAGGTCGGCAAATCTCTGTCAGACGCTGTAGAACCGAAGTTCTTGGACCTCTTTTTTTATCCGTCTTAGGATAATAGAAGCGTCAAATTTCCGCCAAATATTTCATTAAAGTTAAACTTTAATGTTCCCGTTTGGCGTTGACTTGAAGGGCAGGGCTAGTTAACTCCGCTGGCTGGAGCTGAGCGGAGACATGCTTTTCCTGCTTCAAGCCAGAGACGGCGTAGTCTTTGAGGGCGCTTTTCGATGCCGCTCCATCCAAGGCCTCTGAAAGAGGATAGAGAGGTAGGATGAAGGTGCGCAATCCGACTGTTCATCTATCCGTTGTCCAAGTAGAGCTGGTTGAGGCTGTGCTGGTCGCAGAAGTTCTGGAAGTCCCAGAGGCTCAGCCAGGCGTCCTTGGCCGTGTCGAATATGAACAGTCTGGTGGGGGGTTGAAGGAGGTATAGGAGGATGAGTGACGGACGATTGTTGGGTCCGTCGGTGTCCATCTGTACGCTGTCCAAGCAGCGCTTGCTGAAGCCGGTCTAGGCCTTGGGGCTCCACAAGGAGTACTTGGGGGTAGATGGAAGGGACTGTTGAGGAGGGGTAGGGATCTGTCGGCGTCCGTCTGTGCGCTGTCAAAGAGGCGCCGGCTGAAGAGGCTCTGCATCTCTAAGATGCCCAGTTAGGCATGCGTGGCTGGGCAGGGTGCACTCGAGGCCAATCTTGGCCGGCCCAGGTTGGGAGGCTGGGGCAGAAAGGAGGTGCTTTGAAGACTTGCAGATACACCGGTGCTGCAAAATACGATGATCTCGAGGCGGCGATAGAAGATCTTCAACTCCTGTCTGTAGTCTGAGAGGCGCCGGCTGTAGAAGCTCTGCATGCACCAGAGGCCAATCTTGGCCTGTCTCAGCTATGAAGGTGAGGGTTGGAGGGTAGAAGTGGGGTGTTAGGAAGACTGGCAGATGCGCCGGTGCCGCGAAATACGATGACTTCGAAGCGGCAATAGCAGAAGCTAGTCTTCGGCTCCCATCCTTAGGAGAAAGAAGAGTGTTTGAGGTGCAGGGTTGCTGGCGTTCATCTGTACGCTGTCTGCGTGGCATCAGTGGGAGATGTTCTGCATCTCAGAGATGCCCAGTTGGGAGCGCTTGGCGTAGACGATCGCACTCTTGCACCTCTTTGATCTGTCTCAGAAGGATGAGGGTTGAGTGTAGATAGAAGGTGTAAGTAGGACGTGCTGAACGCGCCGGTGGTCAGATAGACGATGTTCTTGTGGCGGCGATAGCAGGAGCTGGACTTCGCCTTCTATCCAGATAAGGATTGAAGAGGGAGGTTTGAGGTGTCATTGGTGATGACATTGATGGCGGCGATGCGAACGCTGCTCTTCTGTCTGATGATCGGCTAGGCCCTGGCCAAGTGGTTCAGGTTCCCGTCCAGGGTACTCTTCCTTCTCGGCCGGCGGCGAAGAAGCGAGCAGACAAGCTGAGCTTGTGCACAGTGGGCGGGGCCTTAGAGGCTCGGGGCCAATGAAAGGCAGAAGAGGGGCGCATTCGCCGTTGATGCAAAAGGCGGGCTTTAAGCGTGGCTGGCTTAAGCGCCTGTCGCAGAGGATTGGAGGGGGGTAGAGAGGTGTAAGGGACGCGGACATTGTTGAAGGCGGCCATGTAGAAGAAGCCGGGCAAGAGCTTCTTGCTGGAGTTGGGCCGCTTGGAGGATTGCGGAGAGCCTTTGGAGGCGGCTCTTTAAAGGCATCGAAAGAGGGCCAAAGGCCGTCTTTTGTTCCGAAAGTAGGACTTTCGGCTTGCTTCTTGCGACGTTGATTGAGGCTTTTCTGAGTGGGATGCAAAGGTTTTGCAGTGCTGTCCTGGGAAGCTGCTCTCCTTAGGCCAGTCCAGAAAAGGCTTTCGTGGCCAGGCAGAGAGTAGGCGGAGTTGAGGCGGCGATTGTGGCCGTGCCTCCAGAAGGCCGCTCCAAAATAGGCCTTTGTTTGAGTTACGTAAACTTTAAGTTTAGCGTCTCTTTTCGCCTATTTTGGAATCGTCGAAAGAAGCGTAGAAAGAGTTTGCATATCTTGGCAGATAGTGCAAAGTCTTGGAGGCGGCGATGGGAGTGAAGTTGACCCAGTCGCCGGCGGGGTGGCCGAAGCCGGAGCGGAAGCCGTCCATGTTCCCGTTGGCCTTGTACACCACCGACCTCTTACTGCTGGGCAGAGTAAGGGGAAGGGTGTAGGGCAGGAGACCTTTGAAGGTCTGTAGAGGACGTCTTCCAGGAGGCGAACTGCATGACGGCGTATGCGGTCATGAAGTCGCAGACGCGGTTGGGGAAGCCGTCCAGGTTCCCGTAGGCCTTGTACACCACCGACCTCCAGGGACGTAATAGGAGGAAGGAAGGAGTTTGAGGCCTCTTTGAGGAACTCGATGGAGGCGTCGTCCAACGGGCAGAGCTTCATGGAGCAGAGGGCGTCCATGTAGATGCCGGGGTTGAAGAAGGCGAACACGCTGGACTTGCGCGGCTTGATGCTGGAGCAGAGTATAGGCAGCAAGCAGCAGTCGGCGTCGATCGGGGCGGAGTCCTGGAGGGTCCAGTGTTGGCGCTGAAGGGCTGGAAGTGGCAGAGGCCGCAGTCGAAGCCGTCCAGCTTCCCGCACTGGTTGCAGTCCTTGGAGATCTGGATGCAGTTGTGGTGCTCCAGGAAGCCGTAGCGAAAGCGGCGGACTTTGTCCAGAATTGCCGCTATCTTCAACGGCGGGTAGAAGGAGGAGGAGGAGGTTGGTCATTGACACAATCTTCCGATGCGCATTAGCGAAGCAGGCGCAGAGGAAGAAGGCCTTGAAGGCGTTGTGCTCGTAGCTGACGCCGTCCTCGAAGAGGTCCTTCTAGCCGCAGGTGAGCAGGCTGAAGACGCAGATGACCGGGAGGCCGTAGAAGCTGCAGTGGAGGCAGTCCACTAAGCTGGGCCTGGTCCAGTAGTTGTCTGCATAGAAAAGCGTAGTCCGCTTGTGAGTCTCCTTGGCTGGTGTCTTTTGGCGTTGCTTTTTTATCATAAATCCGAAATAAGAATTCAAAGATGGCCTTCTCTTCTGGCTTTCCTTCACCACGCTGAAAGTTTATAAATCTAAGGATTTAATCATCATAAAAGAATTGTACAAGCGATGTTGAAGACGGCCATCACTCTAGCTGGCTGGGCTTTTCTTCCACGACGTAGCTCTAAAAGTTTATAAATCTGGGAAGGATCAGAAAACAGGTAGGCAGGCGAGGTTGCAGCGGGCAGCAGGGAGTTTTGAGACTGTCCAAGTCGATCTCAAAACTTAGCAGTGGAGAGGTTGGTTCTGCCTGGCAGAGCTGTCCTTGGCTGGCCGGCGGTTGCAGCAGAGGCCGTAAGTTTGAAAATGGGCTGGAGCCAATTTTCGAACTCTGGCAGCGAAGTGGATCAGTTTGCTGGTAGCTGCAGGCAATTTCAAGATCTGTCTAGGATAATGAAATTGTCATCGGTGATGCTTGCGCAGCAGACATGAAAAATAACTTTGCAGTTAATTTTCAATGCGCAGGTAGCAAGGTTGCGTCCAAGCCGATGGAGACTGGAGCTGGCAGCGACGAATTTTGAAATTGGACAGTAGTCAATTTCAAAGTCCGGCAGCGTAGATGGGTCAAAGCTGTTTGCTGGCAGCCGAAGAATGTTCAAAATCCAATCAAGGATGATGAAATTCTGTTGATGAAGCTGATGACGTCAGCATGAAAAGAACTTTTCAGTTAATTTTCAATGCTTAGCAGC